>CM023455.1:58576893-58656899 GCA_013339765.2 Haemaphysalis longicornis | reverse complement strand
ATTTTCACAACCTTATTGTTTAGGGTATTGATCGTAGAGCCTATTTATTGCGTGTTTAGGTGGTGTTATTACTGTTGCAAAAATGCCGATATGACCCTTGACACCATACAAAGACCCTTACTTTTACATTGGTTGCGAAAAATATTGTTCGCGGAAAAGCTCGCTGGTGTAGTTAGGGATGGTCGTCTCAGTCGTAATGAAAATAGAACGGCAATTATGATGTGTTGAGCGCAGCTTGCGGAGCTAAACGTTAAGTTTACTTCATTCACCCAATAGTTCCCTCCAGAAAACATTGTGCTGATTGCAAAAAGTACGCTTATAAGCGAGGGAACGTGTAAGGTGCACACTTATGTTGTCATTCGCAGCGAATCCAGCACAAATCATTGAGTTGCTTCATAAAAATTACAGAAAACGCCTAGTTATCCTAAGTCGAGCAACATTTCTTAGCAAAAGTTCCGGAAATATCTCCACTGACAGGCAAGAATACTTGATCCTCATAAGTTGCCCTGAATGTAGTGGTAACAATGTCAATGTGGAAGCCACCAAGCGAAAGAGTGCTTTCCGCAGGAAGTTTTTTGTTACTTTGTGCTATCAAATTTGAAATTAGACAACCCCGAAAATACACGTGATCCTAAATATTATACAGGGAGGCAGTGCATGCGCAAACAATGTGCAGGAAAATAACTCTCACTTGCAGCAGTTGCATAAAAGCAAACTTAAGCACATAAATATTTCCACGCTTTAGATACGCTAAAGAACTCTTGCATTTCATAGATGAGGAACAATGAAACACAATATTTTAATGGAGATTACCAATTTCACATTTCCAGATGAATGTTTCCCCTCACAAAAATGGGCCGATGAATGCGTAAATGAAAATTAGAAAAGGAACCCACACGTGCCAAACAGACCAAGAGCTATTTAACCTAAAGCTTGATAACTACATACCCAGAGAAAATTTTGCGAGCGGAGAAACAGACATAAATTTAAGAATATAAATTCCATTTTGGGCGAATGCTTCAGGCTTTGGTTGATAAAGATGACGTGTTAAGTGCTTGTCTGCGCAAATTACACTCTCCAGTTCACTGAAATTCAAAGGGCAACGCTTGCTCCGTCACCGGTAATGTCGTTGTGTTTTAATGACAAGGAGAAATGAAGCATAGAAGCCTATATATGAGCCAAAGAATTCTGTATCTCATTTAAGCTTGTAAGACCTTTAAAAATGTCCATGTGATGTTTGTCAGAAATGTATAAAGAATGAGCACTGATATTGGTCTGCGCATTTATTGTGAGGTTTTTGCAAGTAGCCGCGTTGAGTTAGACTTGCGTTATTTGTATTCCGATTTTATATTCCGGTCATAGAGAGACGACACACGGCCTATTCATTTACAGTCTTTGCAGAACTCAATCTGCACCTTCCCACTCGGATGGTGCTGAAGACAACAAAAAAAATGAAGTATTCCGATGTACACAATGCTAGGCGAATCAACAAAAAATTACATGCCGACTAAGTTTTCTGTCGACTTACAAACTTGAACACAACTGCGTTGAAATGTTCCTTGAAAATTAGCTGGTTTACGTGCATGTACGCAGAGGACGCAGCTGTCTTCTTCGTTTGGGAGGGCAAGCACAAGATGGGTTCAGAGATGTGTAAGTGTTGCGTGCGGTCGACAGATAGAACGTGCTACGAAAGTGCTACGTCCCATTTAATTAGGGACGACGAAGAAGCGGGCTGCTTTTATCTTGGCCAAGGAGCGCTGCTTTGAGGGTACAAGCGCGATTCGCGTAAGTGTAACCGTTTTACATTCGTTGTTGTACTCTCCCACTCTTCACAAAGACGCTAGTGTTCCCCAGGTATAGAGAAAACGCAGTCTGAGAGAACTTGAGTTAGTATAGGATTTAAGTGATTGAAACCTAGTTGAGGTGTTCTGCCCTGGAACCGTTGGCAGTCCATGCCGCCAAAATGTTACCAGAAGGTTGACTGCGGTTTCAATCACAGCCAGCTGTCGGCGCTCCTGCATCTGAGGCACAACACGGGAATAACCACATAGACAAAGTTTCTTTGTGGTGTAAACGAATCACAATTCCTTGGTGTGCCCAAAGGAGTTGATGTCCAAGGAACAATCAGGAAGGCCTTCCCCATGGTCATCGCCTCTTGGACGAAGGTGCAACTGCGTAGAGGGCGTGACACCTGCTCATTGTTTATTTTAAGAATAGCCCGGATGGTTCCGTAGCAGTCCAGCGAGTTTGAAGGAAGATGTGGGATACCCTTGTAAAAAAAAGGTTATCCCAGCTAGAAGAGTCCGCATTGAAAGCGCCACTCGCCAGCAGGGAGCATACATCATGACTTCTTTGAGCTGTGGTTTCTGAGTAGCCGTATCTCTCTACCTGTTCTCGCTAGCTACGGCGAATTTATTAGTAGATCCAGCTCACATGCAGTTTTCAGAACACGTCTCGGCTTTTCAACAGGTAAGTGGCTGTTCATGCTGGGTAACTTCGCAGCTTCTCTACAATGTGGAAGTCGAGGTGGCGGGGACAACGGCTGATCATCTGCGGTAGGAGCTTTTGGTTGTTTTTTGGCTTATTTCCGCAACTGTGTGCATCTACCCTCCTTTGATTCTTGTGATCAAACGCCACATGTCAATCTCAGAGCGGGTTAAACGCGATTCTGCTGATAACGACGATCGCTAGGTTAATACCCAATCGCACAATTTTTTAAAGCGACATCTCTGGTGGTGAGGGGTATACCATTTCTGAAAGGGGCGTCGGCGCAGGTGAGGTGCAGCGCTGACGCGTAAATTGTCACTTCTGGCAGATAAACCTCACATACTACCTACATTCAGCTTCCCTGTAAATAAGACGTACTTTCTGGCAGTCAGGATTAATGGCACAAATTCTGGCAGAATGATAATGGGTGCCTTCGATATCGTCGGCAACGGCATCGACATATCGGTTCAGTGTTTCTGATTATAAGGTTATCCCTATCAGGAGTTTTGTCGCACAGTTAAATTTTGTGGGAAACTAACTTCCAACAAGCTGTTCACCAAAACTGTCGTGAAAAATAAAGAGGGGAACCTAATACGCCTGTTGGGGTTCCTTTTTTCTGGACTTTACGTTACACCATTCTGGAAAAAAGAAAATTGTCTTAATTTTTTTACTATTTTCAGTTTTATGATAAGCGAAATACTACCATATGGACTACACAGACCTCAGAACCGGGCGCGAGTAATATGTCGTGCCGGTTTGATTTAATAACAAAAACGATATACAGATCACGGATGCCTAACGTAGAATTCACGCGAAACTATACATCTCTGAAGGAAACGTAAGTTTTTACTCCTGGCTAGTGAGTCATCTTTATTAAAAATATAGCAGCCTCCTGAGTGGCAGGGGAGACTGATTTTGCTGCGATTAAAGTGCTAAAATTGATAAAGAGATTATCTTACTTTGTTTTCAGAGCAATGAAGTACTTAGTGGGCGCTTTGAATGTTGAAGGGGCACCAAACACCTATATGACTGTATATGAGGGTAAGTAAACTCAACACGTTAAAAGTGGATCTGCCAGAATAAAAGCCGTATTAGAGTGGCTTATATATTCCTTGTCGTATAGAATAAATGTTCAGGGATGTGATCCAAAAAAGAAAAATTGGTTATGCATGGGTTTTCACTGACGCCAAGATGCTTTAAAAAAAGAAGAATAAAATTAGATCCTGTAACTTTTTCCTCCGTACAAAAAAAGTGGAATCAGCTTGCAATGGTAATAGAGGGCTCGAGAACCTGCCGATCCGGAGGCCCCTCTCCCATCGTCTGACACCCGCCGGTTGTACCGCACAAGGATTTCCTATGTTGTCGCTAAATGTCCTCTATGACTGCCGTCCGGGATTGTTTTGTCTTGAGGCTTTCCGCACTCTTCCAATGTGAACCACGTTAGCACGCACTGGAACCGGCGTCCACCGGCATCACGAACTCTTTGTAGCGCCAACTCGGCGTCTCTGCTCCCCAGTATGGCGCGAACGCACGCGAACTGGCGAGGCTAGCAGTACGCAAGAGATGCCACCCCAACTAAAGCACCTAGGAGCCGGGCTTAAAGCGGGACAGACCCATCTTCAATTCCAGTTACGGGAAGCATTTTTTCCTGCTTCCTCTCGTGTTCTTTCATGCTGCAACGGTGTTTAATTGTTTTATGTTGTGCCACTCCTCAAAACTGGGCAATTTTCTCGGACTCAAATGATGCTGTACAAAGCTTACGCGCCGCCGTGCGCTATGCCCCCTCCACAAATTGGTGACAGAGATAAGAGAAAAATAACCATCAAGCCATCACAAACGGCCATGACATAATATTCTAGAGGCTTCCAGGTCACTGCGGAATTATCTGCAATATCTTGGTGGATGAAGCTGCTTGTACAGGCCACGACAGCGAACGCACCATCCTGTTTCCTTTTTGAAGGACCGATGCCGCGAGGTCGCTTCGCTCCTTTGCTCGGAGAGTCACCATGAAGCAATGGAACTCGCCTGACTTTTCGAATGACCGTCTCTATGTTCAAGACCACCTTATTCAGGACCGTCTTCCATGTGGGTTGCATAGACCACAGTCGACTTTACTTTGTAGACTGTGGTTGGGAGTGGCCGTCACGAAAGCCCTACTCCTTCATCATCGTGATAGCCACCAGCGCCCAATGTGACGCCCCATACAAAAATGTTGTATGGTCGGCTATAGAAAATCATTTTTATGGTCGGCTTTAGCTATTTGGCCCAATATTCTTTAGACGTTTCTATGGGTGTCTTTAGCGAATCGTATCGCCATTCCTATGGGTGTTTTTAGCTTCTTCTATAGCCAGTTCTGTGGTTGTCTTTAGATATTCGTATGGACATTCCTATGGGTGTCTTTAGGTTCTTCTATAGCCGGTTCTATGGTTGTCTTTAGCGATTCGTATCGCCATTCCTATGGGTGTCTTTAGGTTCTTCTTTAGCCGGTTCTGTGGTTGTCTTTAGATATTCGTATCGACATTCCTATGGGTGTTTTTAGCTTCTTCTATAGCCGGTTCTATGGTTGTCTTTAGCTATTCGTATCGACATTTCTATGGGTGTCTTTAGCTTCTTCTATTGCCGGTTCTATGGCTTTCTTTAGGTCTTCTTTCGATATCGCTATGGCTATAGAAGAAGCTAAAGACACCTATAGAAATATCCATAGAAATGGCTAAAGACAGCCATAGAAATGTCTAAAGATAATTGGGCCAAATAGCTAAAGACAACCATAAGAAGATTTTCAATAGCCGACCATACGATATTTTTGCATGGGCTGCAGCCAGAAGAGAATCGCCACTACTTGAAACACAGCGACAGCAGCAGCCTCTGGGAAATTATTCACACGCTGCCATGCCAGCATATAGCCTTGCGGAACTCTAGAACTTCTCCTGTGGCACTTAGGTTGTGTGGCCTATCTGCATTCTGTAATATATGCTCCATGAACACTTCAGCGATATAGGGGGAGTGCAAGGTTGCGACTGCAAACACGTCGCCAGTTTTCATTCACAAAAGGCTTAAACAAAGGCAAACAAGAAAATCAAAACCAAGGGGTTTATTCATCCCATTCATTACATAAAGGGCTACTATCTACGCTACTTCGCCGCCAGTAAACTGTTGTTCACATACGCCGATCCAAACACACAGCACACGCATTCCAACACTCTGGCTCACGCTTACGTCATTCGCTCGACAGCCACACTACGCGGCACATTTTCCACGAACGCCCACCGAGACACATATACCTACAGGTGCTGGGTAGTCCACAGAAAATTAGAACACTCAGAAGTCGTTCATTTCACTCAGTACTCAATGCACGAAGTTGCAAGTATGGTAGCTAAAATGGAAATGCACTCTTAATTAAACGATGAAGACGGTCGCACATAATGCAATAATAAAAAAACGTTTTCCAAGCCCGTTCAATTAGTTCCTTGTACGTTTTATCAGTTCGCGAAAAAATAATTATATTTGTCTCATCAGCGCGGCGAAATCTTCACTTTTGTGTACATTGCAATGCCGATGTGGTGCAGGGTAGCTTGGAAACGTATTCTTGAACACCAAAAAAAGTCCTGCATTTCTCGCACAACACAGCCTCTTCAGTTCGTAAGATCACTCACCCTGGTGTTTTGCGTACGATGAAATTCGTGTCGCGGTATCGCAGGTATCCATTTTCGCATGACTTCGGGTTGATGTTGCATTAATCGCAACACTGTCACTGTAAACACCGAAATTTCCGACAGCGAAAAGCGGCACAATTGCTTGGCGTCACACCATCAACACGAACACATTGCAGTCGAGTCGTAAATTTCCAACATTTGGCAACACGTGCCATGCCCGGGCACATGAGCAAGGAGACGAGATGTGGCTGACAGTGACTGAGTACATCCTGGTATAAGCAGGTCCATCGCGCTAGCAAATAGTGCGGAGATACGTGCCCATCTTTCGACCTTTTTCTAACTTGTTTTCTGGTAATGATTTTATTTGGCAAATACAACATCGCTTAACGTTTTGTTTTCTTCATCCGAAAAAACTATATCTGTTATCAGTACTCAGGGAAAATTTTCTGCCACTATTATTACTGCGCGCACGAATACTAACACAGCACGGAACGCCTGACCCCCTTTTCCACGAAAACTTCCCTTCCCACGATCGGGCTACAGCGTCGACGCGCGGGGCACTCACGCCGCACCTCCCCGGCCGGTCGTGGTCCCCTCTGCCTTTTCAATGCTTCCCAGAACTTCCTTTCCCTGCCTCCTTCGGTCCAGCTTGGGTCGCTCTCCCCCTTTCTCAATGACTAATTTCAAAGTGGGCTCCGCGGGAGAAGGAATGCGGTTGTTCGCAGATGCCACCATATTTCTGACTGCGCCCGCAGGAACGGGGGCCGCGAAAGTTCTTTCCAATTTGCTTCGACGCTGAGAAGGCCGTTTTCAGAGAAGCCCGCTTTTTCACTTGACCGCGGCAGCGAAGGGCCGCAGAGGAAGAATTCTCCGAACTTATACGTCTTTCGGTCAACGTTCATTCGCAAGCTTTGCCGACGCACAGTATCCAAAGTTGCAACCTGAATTTGAGCGTTAACCTTTCATATAACTGGCCGATGAACCTCATCATCGTTATTCAGTCTGTGTTGTAGATGTAGCTAGGTAAATCATGAGTGTATAAATTACGCGTCATAAGTCATATTGGAACCAGCGGAATAGAATTTAATGGTGCTCGAATTATACCTTTATAGGCTAACACTTTTTTATTAGCGGCTGGAGACTTAGAGGCTTATGTCACTATGTAGTTAGCTAAGGAAGCTTTTATGGATGCAAGCCTCTAAATTCTGCGCCAAACGCTTTCCTAATTCCGGCTAAATGTTGCTTAATTGTCACACGTCTAAAGGTTTACAGTTATATATTGCGCTGTAGCCAGCCGCAGAAACTTTTATGGGTGCCTCTATTTAGCTTTAGGGCAGATTCTCTCTAATAGCTGGCAGAAGACAGCTGAATGGTTCCAATTATGTAGACTTACAACTAGACAACGGCCTATATCCAGCCAAATGAGCTTTTATGGCTTTCTCTCTTTAGCTTTAGGACGAATTCTTTTCAATAGCTGGCAAAAGACAGCTCAATGGTTTTGAGTCTGTAGAGTTAGAGCTAAAAAACGGCCTATAGCCAGCCAAATGAGCTTTTATGGCTTTTTCTCTTCAGCTGTAGGACGAATCCTTTTCAATAGCTGGCAAAAGACGGCTCAATGGGTTTGAGTCTGTAGAGTTAGAGCTAAAAAACGGCCTATAGCCAGCCAAATGAGCTTTTATGGCTTTCTCTCTTTAGCTTTAGCACGAACTCTTTTCAATAGCTGGTAAAAGACAGCTGAATGGTTTCAAGTCTGTAGACTTAAAGCTAAACAATGGTCTATAGCCAGCCAAAAGAGCTTTGTCGCGGCTGGCCTATAGAACTAAAGCCATAGATTTTTCTTTAGCTGGCCACAGTAGTCTGAATAGCTGTGACTCTATAGACTAAACACAATAGGATTTTCTATAGTCGTCTAAAGAGAATTGTATGGTTTAAATTCTTTAGTGCAGGATGCATAAAAACTTCAATAGCTGGCTATAGCCTAATTTATGCACTTTTATGGGTGACCATAGGGACCCATAGGCGGCCATAGCTCACCATGCATTTTTCTATAGACACCCATAAGGCATTTTTGTATGGGGCCTGTGAGGTGGAAGGGAGGATGGAGCATATGCTGTGTCGCTGCCCTGAATACTCTTCGGAGACGAGCGTGCTTTCCATCACGCTCAGAAAACTGCACAATCGACCACTTACAGTTGAGGCTATCCTAGGTGATCGGTCTCCACCATCGAGTTCACAGAAGGCGGCGAAAGCCCATCTATGTTTCCTGAGCGAAACTAATTTGCAGAAAAAATTGTAGTGCCCAAACAGGAGTAGGGAGTGCGCCTTCCCACTCCTATTTCTTCCTCTTCTCCCGCGCCTTCGCTGTTATCTCCTGAACCGCATTCCCCCCGTGCAGGGTAGCAAACCGGGCTCTACAACTGGTTAACCTCCCGGACTTTCCGTCCTTCTTTTATCTCTCTCTATGCTATGAGTAAGTTGTGCGTTTAGGTTATGGTATTGTCTTTCTTTTAGTACTTATACAATACTTCCAAACCTATCAGCGCATTTGCGTTGCCGTCTCGATATGAGGTGTCTGGTGAAAGCGAGATGGAGTATTTTTTCCAGGCTAGTGATGCCTAAAATCGGTGTTTAGTTTATTTATTTTTTTCTTCTTGAAAATTAACCATTCAACTTTAAAACTAGTGCAAATTCCTATCTTTCCTTTTTTCTTACATGTGTAGAGCACTGCGTGCCAACGCCGTCTAATTTTTGTAATTAGCTGCACGTGTTGCTGTGGCCGCCGCTGCTAACCGCTTAGCTTTGTCGCCTTGGGTATGTCCCAGTAGTTGGTTTTCCGATTTAACGGGGCAGATATCCCAGGTTAGATTCCTGGAAAATATATTAACCATATTTTTCTGTTGAGGCATGCACTCCCAACACCTGCTCGTCGGCTTATTCCATTCTAGCTAATTTCTCTAGCACTTATTAGCCTAACGATTTCACCCTTTCCACTGCACCAATGATTATTGTTCTCTAGCAAACTTCTAAGGCAGAACTGAGCGGTTACTCAGCTCCGGTGTTAAAAAACTTGACCATTTGGCCTATCAGCCATTGGGCTAGAAAGTGGGCCTTCTTGCATTAAGGATTTAACGTACATTTCGTCGAGAGACACGAAACGAGAAATAAAAGCACGTCTGAAAAAAAGGTGCAACTGGAAAATCTGCCGAGGGCTATGAAGTACGCATAAAAAAGCATCACCTTTTTGGTGACACTGAAATGGTGACACTGAAATTTGCAGGTGGTTTACACACAAACACAAAAACATTCTATGTAACATAGCAAACATAAAATGATCTGAGATACACTTCGAAACAATTTACAAATAATAACGTTTTTAACAGTAGCAAGTTTGATGGGTGAAAAGTTATTTCTGCAGCAGTCAAAAAAACTGTAAACGAAAACAGTCTATTTGTGTGAACAAAACACAATGAAAACGATTCTGGCTCATACCGGAGAAGAAAACTTTTTCGAGTACAAGAACATTGTGATTATAATGCGCTATTAACAAAAACAAACGAAGATTTACGGTTATTAAATCCTAAGCCGTACCAAAATTGCAATACGTCATCAAATATATTAGTATTTTGGAGTCAGAAAATAACGTATTGCGCGTTCTCTGGCTGTCTGATTGATGCAGAAATGTTAGCGTTGAAATTTTCTTACCTGTGTCGACATTTTCTATCATGTTCAAAATACGATGTTGGTCTCCGCCTTCTACAAGAAGATGTTGTGTTCTGGCTTAATAATATTATATTTGCCGAAATAAATCCAAAAATTCTTGGATATTTTTCCATGGCCCTTACCGGACCCTAATCGCGAGCACATCTATGTTTCTACGGAGCAGCACCTGCTATATTTGTACGTCTCATCTAGTCGATCTTGCTCATGCCATTAAGAATTTAGGCTTACACTTCGATGAAACTTTATCTTGGAGTTTACATATAGAACAGCTTTGAAGCCGCTTCCGAGCGGTATTTGTTCATTTGTATGCGGTTCGCTCAGTTTGTAGTCTCTCTGTAAAAACGATGGTTTTTAAATGCTTGGGATTTTTTTATCACCAAATAATCCAAATATATCGATGGTCTTGCTTCTTCGTATACACTGAACTCTTAATAGCATTCTGGCCAAAATAGCGCACAATATTATCTACAGCACTGGCACTAGACGACATGGAGGCCGAACAGTAATTGTAATGAACGGGTCCAATAATATACACAAAAAGCCCATTAATCTTTTATGTATGTTAAAAAAAGTCTATTGTAGTCCCTTTGTAATTGGCGATATACAAAAACGGGGCCTCCATCAGACTCAGTGTTTGTGTTGCCTCTAGTACTCACTGGCTACAAAAAGAACACCAGTTTTTTAAATGGTCCTTTTTTGCTTTATTAAAATGTATCCCCCCCTCCCACCATCACCTATCCCGTCAAGCCAGAACAATTATTGAAGGCATTGGTCCACGCACCACCTAATGAAAAGAGGAGAGTTTTAGACTGTGTGTTAATGTGATTGTGGTCCTTCATTGAAGTACAGTTTGTAAACCAACGCAAACATGCATTTAATATCGGTGTATTTAAGGGATTGATGTGATACAACCCAATGTGTTTTTTCGTACTTCTTTTGGTCTTACTTCTTTATTCAGATTTGTTTTATTATGTACGCTTTTTGTTCTCATTTGGCTCATTGAATTTGGCCGAGACTGCTCGGCTCCGCACACAAGCGTCTATGAATAATGCGGGGTGGGTATTAGAATGCAGAAGAGTTATGTTAGTATTATTATATATTATAATAAAAATATTTGTCATTATAACATTGGTATTATTAATAATTATAATTACTCGCTATTTCACCGTGGCGGGAACTAATGCCCGTAGTAACGATGGGTCCGCGGTGGGTCACCGATTATAAAAAGACCAGGAACGTTTACCCTCCACAATACTATTTCACTAAGAACTCCTATTCATATACAAGTGGTCCCGCCAAATACCTTTGCGGAACATGTTCGACATAAAGATGAAATTGGCTTGTGTAGGTTACTTAAATAACATACACAGGAAGGACTTCTGTAAATGCCGGTGCGTTTTATGTTACACCCAAGCGTAAAATACACATCGAGAACCCAAACAAAAGACGGAAACTACGGACTTCAAATGAAGCAAAAGAGTACAAGCGAGAAGGCAAAACACTGTAGGTGTTCACGGCTGGCAGGTGGTTGTCCCGTCTCATGCTTCGGATGGACATTCGGGGTGTTGCAGCGTCGAGCAAGTCAGGTAGCGCGTCGTTGCCCCGTTGGCAGAATGCGTGCGAACTCGCATCCCCAAGTAGCCAACGCAGATCCCTTGGAGCGTCACTATATTTTACGATGCCAGCCTCCGCGACTAGCACAGGGAGCAGCTGCCAGAGAGGCTGCGGTTGCAAATGACATTTGGGACGCAGCACAAGTATGAATGCGGGAAGGCAGTACGTGGCGTTCACTTTCTATATAAGGACCGTGCTTCCTTATCATGGGATGATTGAGCCGCCGCCGGGAATGGCACAGCGGGTTCGCGATTGGCTCCCGTCCGGCGCGACCTCTTGCCCTAATCTCGAGTGCAGTGCGCCCTAATCGGGTGAACGAATTTAGCGTTGCGTGCTCAGCGTCTAAGTTTAAGCTACCAGACCTTAAGCGCACACTCCTGTGGGTCCGCGGCACCCTCGTCCACCGTTGTAACCGAGTCAACGAAGGAGACACCAACGGCAAACAGAGAAGGAAAGCGTGCCGAAAGTGTAAGGGGGATGGCATATCCCGAGGCTGTGCGAGGGGCTCCCCGGCGGACACGGGCTATCAGACAACGTTGAATACGATGAGGCCACGGACAAGAGAGGGCGAGCGAATGCGGTGTATAAAATTATGCAAAAGTGTGAGCGGGATAGCGGTATGCAGATGAATGCCGAGGCATGGTCAGCACCGTGTGTTCGCTGATGGGGCCCTCATTTCTTGCGACGCAGCTGGAATGCACCGTCACGTGGAGGTCTGCAGCTTCCACTGCGCACAAATCGTCGGCCACAATTTTAAATGCAGAGAATTTCAGTAACTCACGATGTCACCCGCGTTGTCCCGTCGTAGTCCGCAGTATCGTTGTCCACCCCCCTCTCCCTACACTATATAAAAGTAAATACTATCCGGCGCCTGGTTTCGATCCCCCGACCCTGCGGGCGGAATGCAATGTACATGGTGCTCTACCCACTGCGCCACAAAGCCGGCACAGAATGGGACGCTATGAACGCGCCTTATATTGTTGACTCATTGAAATTACTGCTGACGAGCGCTGTCTTGTCAGCAGTTGCCACAAGTGCAAAACATAAACGTAACGCAAACTATATAACGTCGTGCGCCCCCGGAAATGCTCTGCATTTGATCGTGCCCCTCGCGATGGGGATGTTTCACTGCGTCGGCATGCGAACAGTTTGCCACGCTTTAGTTTCAGTTCTTTATTTGCTTCGGTGCCTACGAGCGGCGCCACCTCCTCGCACTTCGCCGCGGGAGGATCCGCGGCGGGGGAGAAAGATGGCGCTGGCGTCTCCGCGGCCGCGTCTGCGGCCTCCGCGGGCACCGGCACCGGCGCGGGGTCATTTTTTGTTCCGACAAAGAAGCCTTGCTTCCTTCAGTCTCTCCGACTCACTTTCCAGATCTGACGATGAATCCTACCGAGCCGCCTCTTCTATATTTATGATGCAATGCCGGCTCCTCCTCTGTTGTTGCAACGTGGTTTCACCGGCTCCTCCCCTGACGTCATGCCAGATGGTGCGGTGACCGGCGCTGCCAGCTGCGGTGGTTGCTAAGAAACAGCTTAGCTGGCGGTGCAGCCACCGGCCACAGCGAGATGGCGAGAAGACGGCCATTGTAACAATCGCAACAAATACCTATGAAGCATTGACGATTTCCCAGCCACTTCCTGGTTATTTCTCTTGACGCTACAGAATCGTGTTTGTGCGATTGGCAGCCCCCGATAAAAAAGTCACCGCCAAAGAACTTGCCTGGGTTGTTGTAGGGGGCCATCTTGTTCATTTTGATCGTATCATCCGGGTGCTAACGTTCATTTAAACCCTTGTTGCCATGTTTTCAGTGTTGGATAATATTACGTCACTTTTTTCCTAATGTTCATTGTGGTGGGCTTCTCTCATGAGTTTTCTTCGCATTAAACAAGGGAAATGAGAACACAAGAGAGTAAATAGAGAAAATGTGCGTAGTAGACTTTTCATTGATAACAGGTGGCAAGAGAGAGGGAAAAAGTAGATAAATATATTTGCAATAAATATTAAAAAAGACTAGTACTGCAGTGGAGATTTAAGTGTTTTTATATCACAGTGGCGGAGACAAAACATAAGAGCTTGAGACGAAAGCGTTTTGGGGGTTTGATGAGCGGAAAAAGGAAAGTCTTAGGAATATTGAGGCTGAAATAAAGTTAGGTGCCGCGGCTACAAATAAGGCCAGGGTTGGTACGGAGAGACATCTCTCTTTCGTTATTGACGCCTACGTTATATTTTCTTCCAATTCCATTGCCAGCGATGTCCGCTGTAATGCGAAATTTTTGGTTTGTGACGTACAATATTCTGAGTGCCCCGAAAATTATTCCGCATAAACTCTCAATAAGAGTAAATGTTCTCGCAACCAAAAATATTTCATGCATCAGAAGCCCACGTAGCTACATTTGAGGCTACAGTAGCCACAAAACCAACATACAAATGATGACAGTGACTCACTAAAGCACGGAAAAGAACCCTGCAATACTCGAATTGATATTCAATACATAAAGTTTACAGAATAACTTTTTTTACATTCTTGCTTTGGAAATTTGTCAAGTAAATATGTTCAGAACAACGAAAGAAAATAGTGCTATGGGAACGTAGCTCTGGATAGGTGCTTCGAACTTATTGGCACGTAGAAAAATTTGACACATTTTACAGCTTCACTTCATAGTTTTTCTTCCGTTTTTTTGTGTCGGGAGGAGGCTTTCAAGAGCATTTTATGTATTACAAAGTCTTTGAGTTGGTTGGATCGCTTGTGATCTCCACCTGATGGTGTTGAAGCATAGGCAAACATACTGGAACGCACCACAGCTTCCCCAGAAGCAGCGTTCTTCACTCCAATTGTGCAGCCGTTCTACTGACGTGTTATCATGATGAGGGTGAAGGCAGTAGTGAATTTTATAGAAATTGGGCGTTCCGTGTTCGCACATTTAGAATTCTTGTGAAACGGGTACATCGACGCCTAAAGTCTACCAATGCTTGGACAACCGGTAAAACGTTTATGCAGCGCCGACAAAAATAAGTCCTGCCCTTCCTGTCCCAACCTGCGGAGATAGGGCAGTGGTGGAGCGTCCTTTTGCTCCTATACAGTTCTTGGTTGATGTGCCAACGAAAGACAAGGTTGCTCTATTTTTCCTGAACAGCAAAAGTACTTACCGGTCAAAAACTGTAACTACTGCAATCGCAACGAGGGTTTTTTAAAAAGCTGCACTTCGGCCTGACGCAGTATATATTGTGCAACCTGAAAAACAAGACTGAAGACAGAATAATTATAAGTTTAAACAGTGGAAATGTTGCGCATTCTAAGTTTTACCACTTTTTCTTGGTTTTTAAGTCACAAACCATTTAGAAAACCTATTTTAAAATAACCCATTTCTTAAGGCGACGTGAGAAGGACCTCTGAAGAAAAATTTACGTGTTTTTTCTCCTATTTTTTGCAAACAAAGTTTAAATGTACCAGTTTTCGTTTAAAAACTGCGCATTACCCTTCCGCATTACCACATTATACAAATTAGGTATTATTACTATAAATGTTCACACCCATGTGACGCTAGATAATTCATTTGTGTCAAAACACGGATCAAGCAACGTTTGTTGAATGCAGATTTTGTAGAAACTGGGAAACACATTTCCGACAGTCTAAATATATTAACTTAGTTTGGCAAAATTCAAATACCAAATGAAATCCTCGGCACTCTTCGGTTGCGTTAACTAGAGACCAATTTCGTTGTCCTGAAAATGTTTACATTACACGAGGAATATTGTTTGTGGCTTAACACCATAAAGCTCCATCATAATTATCATTCAATACTTTTCACCATAGATGTCAGTGCTTAAAAAAAACACCGCCGCCACGACACATTAAACATAATCATGTTTGTCTGGGCGACGCAAAATTCATTATTTTGAAAACTACGTGAATAGATATTTCTCATCATCCTTTCTCCAACTATTAAGGTCTCAATTTGGGCGTTTTGCAAGTTGGGAGGGGTGGTAGAATTGTCCGAGCACATAGTGACGCAACAAAATAGCGTTCATTACATAAACTGTTCCATTAAAATTTATAGAGCAACTAAACAACATAATGGCAGTCTTAGCTAAAAAGACGAGGAAGGAGGCGTACGAGACGAAGGGAGAGGATACAGGCACCTATTTGCTACGTCCCTCGTCGTTTTTGCGCAAAATCTCCCACCAGATTAGTAAGAGATAGCATAACAACGCGTTTTATTGAGCATGAAAGCAGGAATGGAATCAGGTGGCGAGTAGTGGGGATGATTTCAAATAAAAGTCAATAGCAATATTGCCTTTTGAGATAGCAATATTCCTTTACATTTAAGTGGAGTGCGTTCACGGACAACTAAGTTTGCAGCTTGCTCCATATTTTACGGCACGTAGTAGGAATGACACATTAAATATATTCGTTGAACCATGCAAATATTGTGATGCTCATGGATTTGAATATAACCACATTATCGGAGAGAATACTCGTGTTTTAAGATTACAGTACAGGCTTAAAATCAACAAGTGTTGAAACATATACCACAGCTGGGCAAAACCGTTGGCCTTATAAACCAACTGGGGCGTCCCATATTAAACCCGACAATTTAACTTTTAACTAAATGTTTTTAGGGAGTACGATGGGTATGCGGCATACTTTTTACTTATGTGGCTTTTTTATGTGCTCTAGTACATTTATGATCAATAAAGCTACCTGTTAAGACGAGTGATGTTTAAAAAAATCAATGTGACATGTAGCAGGCAAATATTCCTTTGTCATTTGGGGCTGCCTATACTCAGTGCCATTTCTATACTCGCAACTCTGCCCGTAAACTGGTACGATCTTCTTTTCTTTCTGACTTATCAAGAGTGGAAAAGGCACGGGCGTTTATAGCTTTTAGGATGCTCTGCGCGCACACACTGTTTTCGCGCACAATATGGCGCTCACATTGGCACGTAGTGGTATTGCCCTCTTGTGTTATGAGCTATGTTACTTTGTTTTTATCGGGATCTTGAATTTCTACTCCTGTACATTTTATGGCGAGATGGGTGCCCGTTCTTTCATTGTGCATATCTTCGCGCGAGCGTAAATCCGAAATCAAAAGC
The DNA here is from genome assembly GCA_013339765.2 of Haemaphysalis longicornis. Taxonomy (NCBI): domain Eukaryota; kingdom Metazoa; phylum Arthropoda; class Arachnida; order Ixodida; family Ixodidae; genus Haemaphysalis; species Haemaphysalis longicornis. Next base: position 58,640,331 of record CM023455.1, on the reverse strand, counting down.
GCTTAGACGCGGTGTATGTTCTGCCTAGTGATTGTGTTTGCTATGCCCAGTATCGCATCCGTACAAATGCGAGCGAATGATGTATGGGACGTATATGAGTGGCATGCCATAGGGCTGTTTAAAATATTAACGGAGAAACTAAACCTAATCTTGGTGGAATTTTGTGAGGCGCCCCACATCTACTCACTTCAGAGAGCATTCCCTTTATCGGTGGGTAGCTATGGAAAGGTGAAGTGGGGGAAGCAATGGTTCACTCAGCAATGTTGTGGAAGCACGCTAACAAACTAAACACTAGAACAAGAACAAAGATTGTTGTACAGGTAAAGGACGGCCGGTGTCCACCACAGGTTAAAGAGTGGAGAATCGTGAAAGTTTAAGTTTCACGAACAGCCCAACACCAACAAAAGTTCGGAACCGTTCGTGGAGGCACCTCACAAGGACGCAGCCCAATGGTCCGCTGTTAAACATAGCAGAAATTGCAAGTTATGACACCTCCCGAATAAAACGAAACCCCAGACAAGTTACTTAGCTAGAACGTCTGGCGCAAGGTGTCCCTTATAAAAAACGTCGACTTCTGTGGCTGCTAGCTTCCACGAACGTCGCTGTATCTGCATTGTTTCATCTCAGCCTGCAAGGTAGAAGACAGTGAAAAGCTCGAGCAGCGCTGCGCGTGATACACCCGTAATGACGGTGGTGTCCTCATTTGCAAGCGCACAAATATCCCGAGGGGTTCTTTTGCGCCAGTTTGAGTGAATCCACCGAAGTTCGGGATCGGCGTTACTACTAGAAAAACACCCAATGCAAGAGGCATTAGCGACGCGTTCCTCAATTCATCAGTACGAGAGGTAGCCGCCGAGTCGAGCATTCCACAGGCGAAGGGATACGTAAAACAGGCAGAGAAAATTGCCACCATAGTAAAGCCAATCCAAAATATTAACGTGGATCGTAATAAAATTTTTATAGTTTTTATGCAATTATTTCAATAACACATAACTCCGGGAAAGCGAGCTTAAAAGGGCGCATCTCTGTTATCACGTCACAAGTAGTGCTTAGTTGCCCACATATGTTTTTCCACAACCACTTCTGTAGGCATTGGCTTTTGTAATTTTGTATTTCAAATATTCTGAATACAGCGAACTGTTGTTGTTGATATAAAGACTTCCTATTCAGCCGTTGTGTACTACGGTCTGTTATCTGCCTCGTATATAACAATAAAATCTACCGTCGTGGAAGGAGCTAATGCAGAAGATGTAAAACCACTGTAAAGACAAGGTCTATCTCGTCGTAAGCAGTAGTAAAAGGCTTATAAAAATCCGAGTGTACAACTTATGGGTCTAATATAAGGGAAATATTGTTACGGGAAGCCGGAGTGAATGTCGGAAATAACTCAAGAAAACCAACGCCAGCCACGATAAAGCACTGGCTGGCAGCGGCTCAGCTCGGGCTGTCATGGCCGCATTGTAAACAAATTTATTAACTTTGTAAATACATCGCTTCACAATAAATTATCGCTCGTCCTATTAGTCCTGTTGCCACGCTCCATGCTTGGTTGAAGGTGCGGACTTCATCTCTATAGTGCCCGTTGATCCATGGACGCGCCATTTCCCCAGCCCGGTAGCCCTAGCCCGCAGAGGCCAGCGGAGGCGGTATCAGAGGCGACTCTAGGCAGACGACGATGCAGTTTCACTGCCCCGTTCTCTGGCGTGTCTCAAAGGCCTACGGACGTCCATTCACTGAGTCAGCGGGCACAGCTGTTCCGGGGCATATGTAAATCAAGGTCACCATCCTCCATGGCGGCAAAGACCTCACTGTATATTGCCATATATTGTCATCAACGTCGCACCCGCCCAACTACTGTGACCTCGACCATGACGGTCGCTTTCAGCGAGAGGCAAATGATACGCGAAGTTCAAATTAACGCTGGAAAAACGTTCAAGGGGTCCCACGCCGATGACGTTAAAGCACTGGCTGTCACGAACAAAGCATGAGCTGTCATCTCCACATTGTAAGTAGATTCATTCTCTTCGTAAATAACTCGCTTCACAATAAACCATAATTCGTTCTATTAGTGCTGTCGCTACGTTACACTATTTTAGCCGATGAACAAGGATCTGAGAGTAGCATTGATTCAAACGCCACTACACCTTCATTGCTGTAGCTGACTAAAGGAAGACATGAGAAATGTCTTGAAGCATTCGAAATTTAAACGTGTGCTGCACGCATTAGAGTGCATTTGTAATGTACCGAAACGCGTACATTTGTAACAAGCCCACGTACATTTGTAATGTAGTGCACGCTTCTTTTTAGGGTAGGATATCGGGGAGCGGCCGAACGCCTTTGTGCCACACCTTTTTTTGTGGGACACGATAACCAGCGTATGTGACTCCTGTTGGTTAGCAGCGCAAACAAGCAGCAGCACTGAAACAACTTGAAAAACAACGTACGAAAAGAGGAAGTTGAGACAAACGGTACGCGGGTTTGCACATTTTAGTGCCCACCAACTCACCAAACTTGCCATAAACTACAGTTCCTCAAATCAGTCATTATCGAGCAAGACATAGAGAGTGACTCTCTTTGCATTGAGACTAACAACTACTGCTGTGGCAGGTCCCTTGGAACCAAAGACAAATGCTGAGGTTTAAACATGCACGTGACCTTTAGTGTAACATCACAATTCGAGCGCAGGTAATGTAAATTAGCATGCATGGAGCAAGGAACATTGAGCTTCAACAAACTGGAGATGCCGCCAGAATTAACGAAAATCAACATCACCTAATTTTGAGCAAACTCATAGCTTTGAACAGTTGATGTTATTACGAAATCTGCAGTTCCAATCAGGAAATCGGGAGTGAAAGCTAATGGTGACAGAGTAACTGATATATGTGCTCGAAATCAACAAACACAATACAGATTCCCGGGCCCACACCAAATATATTTTGCAGCAGTATGCGCACAATTTACGAACTCGCAATTGCGGGCGACATTCTCATACACATCGCGAAAATCCCTCAGAAGTACTCAATACGTGAATATTGTTCTCACATCCCAAAGCTTAGAAGATATCGTCCTGGCATTTTTAGCATACAATTCATTTTTAATTTCTGCTAGTTTTTTTATCGGATGGTTAGGATTGCTAACCATTAATGAACAAGCTTTTGGCGCCTACTTGTGAAAGGGGCCGTTTTAACTCTTTATGCCTAGTCCATATAGGGCGCCCAGCTTCCCTCTGACTAGCGCACCGTGGCGTTATATTATATTTAAAAACACAACGTACCACTTACCGTGACGATATGTGTGAGAACAAGCCCTATCTTTGGTCTTTATACGATAAATACTAGAAACGACCTCAAAACGAATTAGGAAACACTTAGGTTCTCCTGTACTCCCCGAGTACTATAGCGTTGGTTTCGAACAATTAATAGGTTGTTTCCTAGCATCTAGTTCTCCACTTCTACTTAATAAATGCCCACAACCCAAAGAAGTCACAACATGGTTCTTATTCAGCCTTTCCTGCGAGTGAGTACAAAACCACAGATACGTTTGGGGATGATGAGCAGAATTATCCGGGCTATATGCCAATAGAACTGACAAAAAAAGCCCTTGAAAGTGTTCTACGCAAATAGTGAAGGCTTACTCTTTTTACAAAAACAGCAACTTTTGTCAGGGTTGAGTAGAAGAGGAAGTATTGTGTTTTTTACATGGCGTGAAATTACATAATTGGGTTGTACTTTTGAAAAAAGCCATAAAAAAGGCGCGTATTTACATAGTACAACTATACAATAATTTGACTGCAATTTTTTCAGCTGAAACACACAACTTCTCTTGCATTGAATTTTTTATCTTTGAAGACCACCAGACATCTTGTGGTGTGTTTTATCACCAGGATTTTTTCGGTAAGAAAATTGTTCATTTTACTTCTAGCAATACATTATTGGTGTGCGCAAGCGCAAGGCATCACAAGCTTGTGGGTTAAATTTCTCATGGTTCAAATTTTCTACAAACCAAAAAAGCTTCTCGAATACACGACGTTTTTCCTCCTTGGTTTTGTGTTGTAATATGTTAAAATAAGTAAAATATATCATTGCAATGTCGAGACAATTTGCGTGGCACTTTCAAAACACATTCACGAATGACTGGAAGCCAACCGACATCAAATTGGTACCTAGACTGTTACAAATATTACAAAATACCAGTTTTGTCGTCAGTGCTGATTGTTCGAGATAAATTGTTTTGATTGCACCTTCACATTTTCTGCTTGTGAGTTATGACATAGTCTTGGGAAGTAAAAGCAACACGCATTATATAAAATCGCGATTCCAGCGGATTTTTTGTCATAATCAGTTTGCCGAGATTTTTTGTATTCAATAAGTTATGTCTGCAATATTGATGTGTATTGTTTCTATTTACTGAGAATTGTTATCTTTTTGTTGTTGTGGTGAAAAATTTCTCAATTCCTCTTTTATTTCTTTGATAATACAGCCAAACCTTTGTTAGCACAATGGGAGAAATGTTTCTTGTCTTCTGCTGACACCTTTGGCTGTACAAATACAACCTCTGCCATAGGTGTAATTTCTTATAATATATATATAATATATAATATATATATAAATATACATATATATATATATATTATATATATAGATATATATATATATATATATATATATATATATATATAATATATATATAATATATATATATATATATATATATTGGCTTTTTAAAGCTCACTATGATTTCTGATGAGCCTTAAGCAGGGTTCACTCGCTTCATTTAAAACATTAGCTTTTTTACATGCGCATATTGTCACGAAGTAAAAGAAGACGCAGTTGTCCTTAAGAAAAACCCGTTTATTGGGGCGAACCTGTGCTCCCCTAACAACTCAAAGAATACACAGGTGGCGAAGCAGCCTTTAAGGGACCTTCGGCGATTCGAATGCCGCGGTGTCTGCTGTGCAGGCTTTTATCTTTCGGCGCGAGGGTTTCTGGGACTCTATATTTACATATAGAACATTGTACACCAAAGATCATTCTGAGGTAGTGACGATAGGGTGAAATTGTCTGCTTTTCTGAATAAGATATTTCGTGCGGCATAAAAATAAATAATGGTAGACGCCCTTCGCTTGGGACACAGATAACAGTGCCGAGCGTTGCCGGGCAGTAAAGAAACAATATATAAACGAACCCATACAAGCTTTCCCCCCTCGAAGAGTGAATCGACCCGATGCCAAAATAACACACAGTCCGGCCATGCGTCCCGGACGTTACAGCATCGCCTACGGCCGGGCTCGAGCGATGAACGCCGCCGCTGTAGCCCGACCATGCGTCGGAATAAACAAAACAGAGAATAGCGTGTTTCGAAGAGTGAAACAGCGGAACCTAGCCCTCCTGATGTAGTAGCTCAAGCCTACACCACCGCGGCACACCAGGGAAGGCACCGGAACCATTTGGCATGATATATTTGTGATTCCCATTTACCGAGATTTACACTAAATGGTTTCCTAGGATTTAAAATTGCGAGAAAGCCGACGGAACTTTTATAATCTCTTTTTATCAAGACTAGTTGCTCCTTTCGCTTCTTGTTTTTTTCCCTTCGAACACTACCTAATTGATATTCAGCATTTAAGAAAACAAATTCTCATTGTGGCAGACAGTGCGAAAAAGGTGGCGCTTCCCTGCCGTCAGATATGTAAACGGTTCTCTACGTTCTGTTTTTCCCGCCCTGCAAACTAATCCTAAGCGTTTCTTCGCCGTACGACCACGTAATTTTGACGGGTCCGGGTTACCAGGAGGTAATGTCGAACAAATTAATCAAGCCGTGTGAAGTAATCGCGCAATGTACGCGAAGATGCAACAAAGCAGGCCCAACACCGACGCAAAATCAGACGAAAAAGCCGATGGAAGGGTCCTGCCGACATCGCCCATGGGAATGATCACGGGGAATGCTGGCTATTAGTTCCCTATCACCGAGCCATCTATGTTGTGCTCCGTGAGTGCAAAGCACCCCCCGCCTCCTTAGCCGCATGCCAAGTTTCTTGTCCCGCACGCCACGAAAGAACCGTTGGCTGGTAGGGTTTGAAAGCTTTCCTTTAAAAGACAGAGCATATCATTCGAATAAACATGGTAATTAGGAAACTGGCAAGATCTATGCAAAGGTCTATTGGTGTACTCATAGTCACTTGGTAGCATCACACCTATGCCGGTTGTGAACAGCTAACTGTAGCCCAGCGCCACCCGTAAAACGTAGGTGCGCCGCTTAGCGCTACACGTTTTGAGTGGGCGAATTTGCTCTCCTTTGCAGAGGCATTGTGTGCTTCTCTCTACACCGGTTGCCTTCCACTATTGCCACTTGACCACCTTTATTTACATTTCTTTTCCTTCACCATCCGCGCGGATTCCCATCTTAATGGCACTGGCACACTGATGCAAGATGAGTATGTGATATTACTTACGTGTATTCATCACAATGCGGCAACGCTCTTGCGGCTTTCCGCGCGTAAATTCCACAGCAGTTCTCTGCTCTAAATCTGCTCCCTCTAGTACACAGAGATGTCGAAATAAAAAAGCCATATCGTCTGTTTCTACCGAGAATGATTTTATATTGCTCACAGAATAAGAAGCAAAGCGGAAATAATGGCTATGCCTCTAAGAAATGCAAGAAAATAAATTTGAAATAAACATAGTATTAGCACCTACTGTCTTCTAAGAACTTTTTCGAACACATAATTCAAATATTGCCTTGGGCACTCCACCGGCAAACGCCGCCTAACCAAGTATCACAGCATCGGTATCATAGGTAATGAGGTTCAAGACTTGGTTGTTATTCAATTAAAAACAATGCCTAAAGACTTGGTAAATTTTACATACGCTTCACACAAACATGGTTGTGCCACAAAAAACCGCTGGAGAATTTTGTTTCTAAAAAATTCTAAATGTTGCGGTCATAGATATATTTGACATTCAGTTTGATTTTAAAAATCTGTTTCGTGATTTCGAAAGATCTAAAGGGAATGTACCGTTTTTGTTGCTTGGAGAGCATTTATATTTCATGTACTGTGTTTCTCATTTATTGTGAAGTTGAAACGATTTAGGCAAACAAAGTGTTTGACTGCATCAATGCATGTTCTTTCAGGTAAGAAAAAAGATCAACCATGGTGTGAGATTCGGGTGAAGAACTCTGCGAAAAATGACACAAATTGTGTAAACCACTTTAAAAAATGTGTGGAATCAACGAGTGAATTTCCGAACATCTACTTACTAAACAACACTGACTGCTAGAAGTGTAGGCCAAAGACCAAGAGCGAGGATTGAAGGGAAGCAACTAAACAAAAACCTATGTAAGAATAAAGTCTTGTTTTTCTCAAGGTATTGCTTTCATTTCCAAACCTGTGCATCAGTTTCTTGCGGCTCAATTCGATTTTTGAGTTTGTACGGGCATGATACACACAACAAAAGCAGCCGCTTGTTACTTTGATAGAAAAGGTATGTGGTCTAGGTATTTTACAACATAAAAAAACGTTTTACAGGAAGAGCTATCTTGTTTCTATGCTACTGCGACATTCTTTGAATAAGCCTTTAGAACTTGTTTAATAATAAGCAATCATACTTATAATTACATGTAACGACCTTTTCGACGTAGCCAGTAATTACGCAAGGTTCATGAGGTGGTTATATTTGTTGATCAAGCTGGCTCTCAACAAAGTCGATATAAAAGGTATTAACATCGAAAGTCACCCAGCTGTGTCAAGTGCACCATAAAACCTTAGATTGATAAAATACATTCATGTTTCTGTGCATGTGTTTATCTTAGCGCCTTTGAATTTTCCGAAACTCAAAGGATAAACAAATCAATGTTGATCAAAATATCAGTGCGCTATTTCTCTGCGAAGGCGGATGACTAGCGAACGTGAGTGCCGTGTAAGATATGCATGGAGCAAACTACGTTGCTTTTAGAGAGGAACACTTTCTAAGTACCTTGAAAATGAAAATTGGAAGCACCCAACTTTCATTGTAGGCGCCAAACAGGGGACTGGCCATTTTCCTCTTGCGTGTTACGGATCTTTGTAACTCAGTAACACATCACCCCAAACCAGTAGACCCAAGCAGAAAGAAGTCAGGTCGCATCGAGATGCCAGAAGTTCATGTAAGATTCTCCCCTAGCCGAGCGGGGCGCTTCAACGGAGAGCGCCTGGAGCCTATTACCGCATCCTTACCCCCACCCCTCCAAGGCACGACTAAGCTACCAATCGGTGATTTGCGGTTAATAAGGTGTGAAAGACGTCAGGCAAAATTTCTCCCGCGACTCTTTTAGGCTGGTGTAAAGCAACACCGATATAAACGCGTTTCCAGGAGCTCTCAAAGACGTAAACATGCAATGAGGTGTAGCTAAAGTGCTTTTGCTGTGGGGGGGAGAGATTCCTATATAAATTTATTTATTTTCATTTTGGGCTCGTATTGGCGCTAAGAGCGGGTGAGCTTCTCGTTATACTAGAGGAATTCGCAGCGAGCTGACCCGTCGAATTTCAGGCGGCAAGGCGGCAAAGCGGTGGCTCCGAGTAATATCGGCAGCGGTTTCTGTTGTTGTTACGCACTGAAGCATTTGTGCGTTCCAACCATTTTTTTAATTCTCGGACTTCTTCCTCAGAGTGACCGACACACATCCGTCTGATAGCGAGTTTGATGTGTAATTGCTAAAAGCGGTGCATGAGCCACTACCAACCGATTGTGCTACCTGTGAAAGAGAAGTTGGTGTGCGGTTAGACGTACATAGTTTGCCTTAGAGGTATTGATTTTGCTAGAAGGAGGTAAAGACCCCTCAAAAGTGAACTGTCGACTCCGAAAGATACAGCTGGGACGCTAGCCTTATGCACCTTCGCTGTAATGAATATAATAAAGGTAAGTCATGGAAGGGTGTACACACTCAATGATACCTGAGCAACTTGGAATACCTAAGCTATGGAAGACAGAGGTGACAAAACAACAAACGAATAGAAATAAAAGTTATGTCACGGTAAAAGATTGCATGCAAGAGGAGATACCAGAAGGGGCACAGGATACCAGACAGGGACAGGAGAACGCCTGGATAAAAACTGGCTGGTAATTTGGGCTAGCTTAAAATATTAAACTTCAGCAATTGATATTCCCGAGCTACAGCGCAGGATTCTGACACCTCCGCCAGTATACGGCGGCCGGCGCCTAAGTAACGGTCGCCGCTCATGGCCTAGCTTCCGGTACCCTAGCCTTCTTCCGGGTGGCCTGGTCTTCGTTCCCGCCTCAGGCGACGCTACTACGTTGGGCCGATCATGAATTACTCCTGCTACTACAGGCATGGGTGATCTCAGCGAAGCACTTCCGGCTTGTGGCAAAGCGTCGGGACCTACCTTCTCATCAGTTGCACCACCTCTTTCTGCTATAGTGCCTGGAACCAGTTGCTCATTTTCCTGTGCTGGCGACCAGGCTACAATGGTAAGCCCGCCACACCTGGTCAAAGCAAGTCACGGGAGTATAACGCCACCAATGTGGTCTACGACATCGTTTTGGGGGGACACTCTCCCTTTGAATCCGAAGCACCCGACGAGCCCCCTCAACAAACGATCCGCTCTATTCATTCTCCACCTAATATTTCGCTTGCCCTAGAACTGTAGTTGCCAAAAAATGTCGCAGCCAGGAACTTATTCATCACCCTTTTTCTTTTTTTGAGAACTGTGAAGCATTGCCCACTTTTCTGTCGCCCGCCTTTTAAGTTTGGTTCCACCTTTTTATAATCTTCTGGGCTTGCGTGTTGCCTGGCTTTTTTCCGTCGTGTGCGCGAGTCTTGTTATTCAACATGCGAACTGCCTCATTACACTGTACACGTGCACCAGCATTTTTTGGTCGATACATGAAAATAGGAGCCAAGAGGTGCTCTTTTTGTAATCGGGTAAAATGATAGCGAGCGTGGTCACGATGTGGTAAAACCCAAAAATAGGTGAAATCTAAGTCGACATTTGCGGTATTACACCTGCCGTTTTTTAGTGCAAAGCGTCCTACCTTTCATCGCACTCCTTTACTGAATCCCATAAAGGTCATCGCGGGCACTTCGTTTGGATGTTCTTTCTAGGGTGCCGGCAAATTTCTTCTATACAGTAGGTACCACACTTCGGCCAATTTTGATAGAAAGAACACGGCATAGTGCGATGGGTTTATATACAATTGCTCAATATGCAGGCGAATATTTTGCGTCCCCACCTCTTAGGTTCTACCTACCCGAGTTAGTAGCGCTTTTGCGTTGAACAGGTTCGTATAACTTCACTGGCTAGGGTCGCATACATTTGGTGTCTAAGGTTGTTTTGTTAGTTCTTTGCCTCTCATGCGGCAGCAAGGTGTCGATTGTCGTAGTTGGTTGCTTTCTGATAGCGATATCAAACAAAGCACCTTCGTACTTACCTGGATAGCTGTATTCTACGAAAACTGGATTAGCCTTGATCTAATGAGACATCTTTCGCCCGATAGAGCCTACATACACTATACATGCGTTGGTCCTCCTGTTAGGCGTGTGGCTATTCAGTGGCCCCTGGGGGAACGCCATGGCTCCTCCTCAGTCCATTGAATTATATTATAATACTCGTGGCGTTACCTCTGTCGGTACAGCCGTTATGTAATCAGTGATTAAAACTGATTGGGTTCATTAACGAGCTTAACAATGTGGATGAAGAAGATGGCAACTCAGTGGTCGCATAAGGAACAGATGCTTTTTTATGTAGTGCACCAATTGCACTTTGCTACTACTCCCCACTTAGTGACAGCTCGTGAAAGAGCAAATGGTATCCGGAGGTCAATTCGGATCTATCTTAAAGACCATGGTAAAGTTGCAATGGGCTGCAAAACACAGGCGGGTTTTGTTGACGTCGTTAACACCAGATGGAAACGTGGTGGACGACGCGTATTTTACGGCGACACCAATAGTGCTTTGTCTCGAAGTTTTTAAGGATGAGGGCAGTGGCAAGGTGCCTCCACTAGGGGTTAACATCACAATATTTCTACGAAATATATCCTAACTTCGCGCCTATTGCCTGAATGTATGTTTATGAGTGTTGGAAAAATTGCTGGCAAGAATACACCTTCTTATGCAGAACACAGATCAGTTTCGCTTGAAAACAATTGGCACGGGGAAGTCTTTTTCTTCCGTGGGAAATGTTGTTTAAATACCTCTGTGAAGCCGCACTTTTTGTTCACAAAGGCAGGATTCGCTGGCAGCTAGATATCTTGCGCCCTTTCAGGGCCGGACCTTGCAGCTTCTACCAAAGTCGTAGTATTTTTACAAAATCACTGATGCAGACAGCAAGAGTGCTCTCGTACAGGTCTCAAATGAAGCACGTAATTATCTCTCTCACACACACTAAATCGTTCACATCGTTGCAAGGAATTGTGTCCCCGGTTGCTCTTCTCCACATTTGGTAGGAGCCAACGAGAAGGCTGATGTCTGGCTCATTCCGTCTGCCGTTCATTCATCTGGTTGCCGATGGTTTAACTTCCTTAGCCGCGCAGCGAGAGCGCCATCTATGTCCGTATCCGCAAAGTTTTGGGAGCGCTAGGGTATGATGAGTGCCTTGATCAATTTTTTGCATCTCCACAGTGGCTATGAACTCGCAGCTCAACTATTTTGCACTTTCGTGATTCATAGATACCACTTAAAAGAAATGTACAAACGGCGCAGCTTCTCTTTCCCAGGACGTTTAACTTCGACGCGAGGTGTTCCTTGATGAAAGTGGCCTGGCTAGACCCATCCAAAATGCCTGGTGTGTAGCGTACGTCTCTGATTTCATTGATGCATGGACGTATGGTCTGGAGGTGAACTTTTTCGTCCAGCTGGCTATGATCTGAATACGAGTTGGGTGCAAGCATTTTGGTACGCAAAACCCGCAGGAAGACCACAAATGCACACCGATACGTAGCCTATGCGCGGACCGCATGCCACCAGAGACAAAAGGTGCAAGAAAAGATTCCTAGTCCCCAACATTGTGGGGCAACGCTTCAGCACAGCTGGGAGCGACGCCAGCAGAGAGATACACGCAACGAGGTTCAAAGGCTAAAAAAATGAAAAGACCGCCGCGAGACGCCACATAGCAGCTGGCACCGTAGATCCCGACGTAGCACCAGCGCGAGCGCCGCAGCTGGCTCTAAAATAGGGCGCGGACTGTCGCGCCGAGGCCAGCGCACGAAAGCCCTTTCCCAAGAAAGAGCTGCAGCTTATACAAGCTCCGCCGCAGCTCCGTGCAATGAAGAAGCCTCAGGAGAGGAGCCGCCGCAGCCCAAGAACGTAGCCGACCGACCACTCTTCCACAACTTGGATAATAAGTCAGTAAGAACGCTGACGAAAGCGGGAAACCAGGCCTGGGAAACCGGAAGCGTTTCTGATGAATAGAAATCGGCATCAGTAATACTGATCCCCTAACCGGGCAAACCTCTGGGCCCCACCAATATGAGGCCTATATTGCTTAGTCCTGCATCGGAAAGGTACTCGAGCATGTCGTACAAAACATATACCGGATAACATCGAGAAACGCAATATCTTCTAGCAGAACATGGTGGGTTTTCTTCCACTGCTATTGAGCGAAGACGTGGTGCTAAGACTGCGCCACCAGATACTGAGCAATTATTCCAAAGACATGAGGGGCGTCCTACCACCTTACTTAACCAAGGCATTCCCCAAAGTTAAGCACAAATTCCTATTTGAAGCAATCTCCAAAGAGAACGAGGGGACGAAATTTTATTAGTACATTAGGTCGTTCCTCAGAGACAGAAAAGCGACGATCAAGATCGAAATTCTTTAATCACTAGAATTTAAGATGGTGCCGCAACGAACACCGCAAGGAGCAGGCGTGTCTCCTTTTTTATTTATCCTCACCATGAACGAACTGTCAGACAGAATAAGTGCAAATAAAGGAATCAACCATGTTATTCTTGCGGACGACTTCACGGTTTGCAGTCTAGAAGCACTGGAAGCAGAAACCTAACACTCTCTGCAGACGGCCCTGGAGACAACAAAGAGCTACATCTTTAACTCGGGTTTCCAACCTTCTCCGCCAAAGTCGGAACTGCTCCTGTGCAGATCTAACAGGAAGGGCGCTTGAGGTCGACCACCCCCTTACCGAGCAAACATACGCATCCAAACGCAATTCGGGCAAACCATCCCAATCGCAGATACACTGAGGGTACTCGGACTAATGATGCAATCGCGAGCCGAATACGTGAACGAAAAAGAAGCTGCCCAAAAAATCGGAACACACAATCCGACTTGTCGCGCGAGTATCGACAGACGAGAAGGCCTAACCGGACCGAATCTCCTAAGACTCTACGACGCCTTCCTAATTAGTCACTTAAGCTACGTCACAGCAGCAGTACACTGGGGCAAAACTGAAGAGGGCAAAGTTGACACGCTCCCCAGGAAATGCATCAAGAGGGTACTTGGTCTCCCTATTAGCGCCAGCACTGAAAAATTTGAAAGACTGGGCGTACACAACAAACTAGCAGAGATCATCGAAGCCCAAAAGGAAGCCCAAATCCAACACTCCTGACTACAAGAGCATGGAGGGACTCATATTTCACCACGGGGCAGATTCCCGGACATTTTGAAGGATACCAAGTAAAACTCGATCTCGAAAATAGGGAGATCTTCCAACCCAGGCGTATCCCTTGCCACATACACCCACCATTCAACGAAGGCAGGAGGGCGCCGTGGACCATGGCGCTACTGAAAATTGCGCGAGAGCGGCGAACGTTGACGTTCGTAGATGCAGCATGGTACGGCCGCTCTAACAAGTTCTTGGTAGTTGCGACGGATACAACTGGAAAATTTCTGAACGCAACATCAGTAGTTACCCACAGAGCCGCGATCACAGAACAAGTGGCTATTACCTGGCCATGACGGACCTGTCGAGACCGAATGTGTACTCGGACTCTAGGGCGGCAGTCAATGCGTTCCTCAAAGGAACGTTAGCCAAGGAAGCAGCAAGAATCATTACAACAGAACCGATGATGACTATCATGACATTACGTGGTTTCTTGTCGTAATGGGATACGAGATACACAGAACATCCCCCACGACAATGAGATGACCCACGGCTGCGCGTGAAGTTACCCGCCGCAACAGCGTCGAACGCTCAACGACCAGTGACTCATAAGACTATAGAGATCTACTAAAAACTTTCAAACGAAATCACGGCAGATTAGAATCTAGAGAGAACAAATACTCAATTCCGCCCACTATGCTTCAGCGATCACAATAAAATGCCTTTATGAGGATCCAAATGGGCACATTCCTCTCTAGAAGCATATTAAGCCACCATGCACCCGACATGCAATCACACTGCCCAATATGTAACACCACGTCCTCCTAAAACCACATGCTTTGGCAGTGTGCTACGTTACCGCGCGGTACTTTTATGACAGAAGAAGAGTGGAAAGAAGTTCTACAATTTGAGGACTACGTGAAGTATCTCGGGGATGACCAAATTGGTTGCGAGAGAGCGGAGGAACAAGGACTTCCGCCCCCTGCACAAGTGGGGCCAGTGTACGCAGGCGGGAGTCACTAAGACTTGCACGTATTGTCTACACCTCATTTACGTTCTCTGTCTGTCTGACTGTGAATAGTAGAAGGTAACGCTCCTGGCACATACCGCCACACTATGATTATCATTCTAGTGATTCATTGCCAATAAAAGAGTTCCACCAGGGTGTCTCACGGTAAGGTTCCACCGCAGCTCAACCGCAAGGAGTCAGCCGGTCCGCTCCATTTAGTGCCGCAACTGAAGGTAAAACGAGCGGCTCCCAACGACATGGGCGATGAGCGAAGGCGAAGACAAGTTCCATCGAAAAGCGGCCGGTGCAGTACCTTCGTCATCCTCGGAACCACGCTGATAAAGACAAAACACGGACGAGATGGCCGGACGGCCAAGTAAGCGGTACATTTTTACCCAACGATGGGCCGGCTGAAAAACGAAACGCGCTCCCAGGCTAGCCCAAGTGACAAAGAATTCCAACAAGGCACAGTGCTCATCGAGAGCCGATGCTCGGACCCCACAACGCTGAGAAAGGGGATAGACAAGCTCATAGCCAGCCAAAAGCGGCTTCCCACAATCGACGACCAGGTCGAAGACGCCATTGCGGTCGCGAAACTTAAAAAAGAATACTACTAGTAGGCAGCAACGAAATAAGAGTGGGAAGAAGACCTACAAAGTGAAGAGTACGTGAAGTAACTCCGAGCTGTCCAGATTGGTTTCGAGAGAGCGGAAGAAGAAGGACTTCCACCGCCTTCGCAAGTGGGGCCAGTGTCCGCAGGAGGCAGTCACTAAGACGTGCACGGATTTTCTAGACCTCAATAAAGTTCTCTGTCTGTCTGACTGTTATTTGTAATGGATGGCGCTCCTGGCTCCTTCCGCCACACTATCGTTATCATTCTTGTGAGTCATCACCAATAAAAGTGTTCCATCAGGGTGTCTCACGGTTAAGTTCCCTCCCGGCTCAACCGCAACGAGTAAGTCGGTCCGCTGCATTTAGTGCCACAATTGAACGGAAGACGAGCTGCTCAATGTGACGTGGGGACGAGCGACGGCGAAGACGAGTTTCATCGAAAAACGGCCATGCAGTAACTTCGTCCTCATGGGAACGGCACTCAGGAAGACAAAGCGCGAACGACATGGCATGACGACCAAGTAAGCGGGTAATTTTTACCCAACGATGGGCGGGCTCAAAACAAAACACGCTGCCAGCTGAGCCCAAGTGACAAAGAATTTCAACGAGGGACAGCACGGATCGAGAGAGGATGATCTTACCATACAGCGCTGAGAAAGGGGATGGACAAAGCTCATAGCCCGCCGACAGGAGCTTCGCAACATGGACGACCAGGGGAAGGACGCCATTCCGGTCGAGAAGATGGCAAAGAAATACGGTTGGGCAGCGTAGTAGGACGTAGATATGGTCGAGGCTCTGGCTCGCATAACTGCCGGCTCGGGGACCTCAGCATTAGTAGCACGGTGAAGGCTGCCCCCAAGGCTGCGAATAATATCCCACATGCCCCAACGATGGCTCCATCCCTGATCCCTGGACTTCGTCTACCAATGCTCAACATCAAGCCTTTTTATGCGGATGTGTGCAAATGGACGTCGTTTGTCAGGCAGATACTCAAATGTGGCGTTTTTTTCACATGAACAAAACGGGCATCTCAGGTGCTTCTAGACTTCGGTATTACGTCATCGCTGTGCTTGTCTTGCACTTCTGTCCACATCGCTTCCTCGCGTGCAATGACGTGTGGTGTGGTCACTGCCGCGTAGCTTAAGCTCAGTCCTTGGTGGCAATTTGGGACTTCGCCGAAGTTGTATGACGTATTTTGAGTTTGACGAAAATCCTCACTGTAGTTGGATAGCACAGCCCATTTTTAGCAGTTTTTCTTGCGGCATCGCTACGTTTGCGTGCAGACAATACAAAGGTTTGGAGGCATCACCGATTGCGTGTTCAAAGTGTGTGGCAGTAATGACGTCGCGTTCTCCTTAAACGTGTTTGAGGATCACCATAGATGTGCCCTTATTGTGGTGGTAATAGTCTTCAGAAACAATTGCATCCAATGCTTGGTATTTTCTTCGCATAAGGAGCATAATTTTTTCTGACGACGGAGACACCGCGGTCAAGAAGCAGATGCTGGTCAGCCTCCTCAAAAAAGTCAATATCAGGAACAGAACAATTATAGTAGACGGTGATCCTCAAGCTGGAGTGGGGTGCCAGGGTAACGGGATCATCCATTATCTTTAGAGCAGCCCGTGGATGGATGATTGGCTCAGGCGTTTTTTCTTGTGGACGGCCGAAGTTGTGTATTTTGCCCGGTAGTCAAAGAAAACACCGTTGTCTAATAAAACGTCCATTCCGTGAATCACGTCTTGGGAGCGATTATTTAGTATGACGAACGCAGCACAGGTATATGTTGCCGTTTAAGGTGACGCGTGGCGTGGGAGTTCTGCTTGGCGTTATTATTAGGCCTCCTGCTGTTTGTGCGCTGACCATTCCAACTTGTCGCGACTTTTTTTTAGCTTCGACTTGAATGATCTGTGCTTTCCTAATTAGTTGGCTCCTTTGTAGATCCGTGCGAGTACTGCGAGGATATCGATGGATATCTGTATGACAGAAGCAATCGTCTTCGTGTTTGGGTTTCTTTGGACGACGTATCACGGCTGGTTTGCGTTGATGGTAGGGTCTACGCGTCATCGTTGTTATTGTCTTTGGTTACTGGGGCTTGAAGACGACCGGTAGGCGTCGCGATGTTTGGGTGTCATTGTGTTTTAGGGGTCACATCACGGGTAGCTCGGTTGTTGGGATTTACTGCTGTCGTAACTCTTGTAATCCGGTGCTTCGTTTTTGCAAAGGAAGGGTTTGAATTTTCAAAGCTGCTTCCTGTTCGTAGGCTTCGGTACCTTGCGTACTATCTGTTGCTGTTACCGGTATGATATACTATGGGTAGGGCGACAGTGAACGGCTGAAACGTGCTGTACCTGGGATGGTGTAGGCCAGGTATTTTCCTATGTCGCGCGGGCGTTGTGCAGACAATCGGCTTGGTGCGTCTGTGAGGAATATCTGCAATACGAGTGGCTTGCATGTTGATATTCCGTAATTGTGGCCGGCTTCTCTACAGCGAAAGCACAGCGGATGGTCATCTGGAGTTCACCATAACTTTGTCTTCTGGGAAGTGGTGTGTTGAACTCTAGGTGTTTGGGCAGATGACGTTTGACGACACGACGTCCGGGCAAGTAATGGCAGAAGGATCTCGAAGGTGAATGGCAGGTGCGTAGTTATTGGCTTAAGGTTCGCGGGTAAGTAGAAGTACCAAGTAGGGTAAGTAGAAGTACCAAGTGCATGTTTTCTTATCGAATAACTTTGGTGCGAGCTGCACCTTGAGGCGGCGTCGTTGTTCCAACTAGCTTCATTGGCCATTTTTAACCATGTGAAGGCATGTAATGAAGGCTTTCGACATACACAGTATTGATTTGCCGTCATGTGTCGAAAATCCGCAGAAATTATTGTTCAACCGTCATGTGCGCATTTCAAGGGTGTTTTATATAATGGCAGCCTCTTGAAGTATTCTGGAAATCTCAAGTGGGCTGCAATAGAAGACAGCTAACATATCTAGCGGAACCCCGCGAATCAGAAACTGCGACTTCTAGTCTTCACTCGTCTTCAGATGATGGCAAAGAAGTAGTCCTGTAATCCATTCAACAACGATAGCGACCCTTCCTTTGGTGTGTTGGGTGCGCAAATGTGACTAAACCTCGGCTCATTCGTTGAGCACAGCCGCAGTGAACGCGCTAAGGAATCCATATTTGTAAAAACACCCGCTCCGTAGGGAGCTCTCGTGGCTTTTTAGTCGCATTAGAGCTTTTCTATTTGAATAAAAAATACACCATCGAGAGTTTATTCCCCATTCCCTATTCTGAAATTCCAGACGCCTTCCCCTTTTTCAGCAAGTCATGAGGGTCTTAACAAGAGGAACATACGAACGATTTTGATATTTGCGGCTGCTGCAAGACGATGGGATGATGTCTTCTTGCGCCGTGGTTTTGGTTTTCTCGGTCTTTCTCTTGGTTCTTTCTGGCCAGAGACCAAACACGGGAGGTAAACCTTGCAGTCGGTAGCTGCGTCCACCTGAGCTGTCTTGTATACTTGAATCACAAAGCGAGTGCACCAACCATGATTACCAGAAGTTATGCAGCGAAGAAAAGTGCAGGTTGTTTCCAGTAAACAATATTTATTGGAGCAAGGTTGTACAGCGCAGAGAACTTAAAGAGCACACAATCATTGTTGAAGAAGCCAGCAAAGTGGCGTCCACTTAGAGCATAACTGAAACTGACGTTGTGGCGTTTCCCTGCAAGTACTCTTCTTGCCATTTCAATCCTGCTGCCATTATGGAATTACATCGGGAACACTGCCGGTCAGTGATGAACATTCTGGAATAGTGAAAACAAACCTAAGCACTCTCCTTATCAAATGAGGTAAGCTAAACAACATAGAAATGGAAAGGAAGGAGACGCCCTTTGTTTCGAACATACGTAAGACCGTTGGGCGCAGTGAAGCACTCCGGCAGCAAAACACAAAATTAAAACAAAAAACCCACATCGCACGTTTCGGAGCAATATTACAAAAGAACGAGGCATAAATCTTGTTCATCTAGACAAAATGAACCAAATACTCATTTACTGCGGAATTTGTGCTAAAATGGCAATTTTATACATCAGTACCACTGCAAAGTGGTACCATCAGTACTATTACAAAATAGTACGTCACAGGAAGACCAAACTCCGCATACGTTAAGAAACTGCACAGTGCAAAAACTGCTCGTTTGCTACATAACCACGATAAAATACACAACACAAAAACACACAATGCACTATAGAGACTGAAACACTGCTGTAAAACATTCTGTTGAACATACACTTTGGCTGCAGTACGAAATCTCCCCATCTTATGTAAACAAACTTTATTTGTCCTGCAGCCTAAAGAGGAGAGAGTGCTGTTATAGATGATGCTTGTTATAGTCATCGTGAACAAATACTAAACCACTCTAACTTTCCCTTCCCTGATCTCGTTCTACTGTGGCTGAGACGTTGCTGTCAGTAGAGAGATACTATGCTATTCATTTTTATTAGCTTCTCTACTACCCAAGATGTAAATTGCGGGATATTACCAGGCCCGAATTTCGAGGGTTACCCTAATTCAGTTCGCAGGGCTCCCTTAATTTATCGAACAGTGTGCCCTGGGACCGTAGTGGGGCATACGTGGTGGAACTTTTCAGCGGTATACCTTCTGTCCACGTAATCTCTAAATCCACCAGAATCAATACCATGTGACGCACTATTTTCCCCCAAAAAGAACTATGCAGCCTTTACCAGCACAAATATTTTTCTGGCCATGAAACTGGGGATGACTTTGGGCGCGTAGGCGTACCTTGGGCGGAACGTGGCGCGACTTTTATTATGTAAACAATCTTATTGTTGATTTAGGCTACCACAGCAACTGTACCACCGTGACCTAGCTGCATATTTAAGCAAATACTTTGATTGATATCTTGCAGCCAACGCAACATTATCGCCTGTGTCAATTGGGCGAGATCACGCGATGACGCTAGTGCAGAAGTCTTTGACTCCAACGTAACTCAGCCTTTTGCTATTAGTATGGCTGGAGGTTACGTTCATCAGGCCCCACGTTTTTTACCCAAGACTCCTGAACAATTTTGAAAAATCGCTAAATTGATCATAGGGCGCCCTTATATTGCCTATTGCTTCGCTTACATAACATTGTCATTACTGGTTTTCTTTGAGAAGACACACTCACCATCACCAGTTTATTGTTATTTCTGCGTTGAAATATTGCTGACGTGGTTGAGGTCAACTACCGTAATATTGTCCGGTACGTGTTTGATTGTGTAGTCCTAAGCGCTCTGCAACAAGGCCTTCGCTGGATTTGCGCTGCGGAGATCAGGAGTACTGCCGTACCTGAATAACGAAGTCCCTTCAAGTGGCTGATGGTCCGTCACCAATGCGAACAGATTGCCTAGTAGGTACTCTCGCATTTTTGATGCCCCAGACACCAGAGTCTAAGATCGCACTCCAGCTGCGAGCAATGCCTTTCGCAATTCCTTCAGTAGCCGAGAAAAAAATCCTATAGACTGTTGTAACCCGCCCGTGACATCGGGTGAAAGCACTGCACAGATTCCCCCCGCGGGGCATCGTAACCCAGGACTAGCAGCTTGCCATAGTCAAAATGCGCCAGTGAATTTGCAGATTTCAGGAGGGGTCCTTCAGACTCTGAACGCCTGTTTTCAACTGGGAACCTACTGCTACTTAGCTCATTCGACGAGCGGGTAATACAGTGGCAACACGGCGCTTGATGCGCAGGGGAGACACTTGAAGTAATGTCACAATGCCCAGGTGTGGCCTCAATTCTGTGAGTAGCCGCGGCACCTCCACCTGGAGAATGGTGCTTTTTTTGTTTTTGGTTGCAGCGCTTAAGCAGCGTTCCAAGGTCCTCCAGAGGAGAAGTCCTGGGAAAATCGCCCCAAGCAGCAAAAAAAATCGCCATCCCAAAGTGAATGTTTGAACAATAAAATTCCCCAGTTTCACCAAGGCCACGCTTGTAGTAACGTTTTCATTAAATTCGCGGAAAAAGGTAGAAATACCAAGCAGTAGAAAACCGTATCAATAAATTGATTTGCTTGTGGCGGACGGGAAACAAACCGCGTGCCACTGCTGTCTACGAAAAAGGTAAGTTGAGTGTTGACGTAAAGCATTGAAAAATATTACTTTCAATGGTAATTTATGAATGACGTGGAACCACAAGATTTAAAAACCGCATTTTACTACATTTTGCGGCTTGTTTAGGTCCTCGGGACAAAATTATATTGCCATACACACTTCTCGGTACTCTGCATGAAATCTTACCCTCCTGTAATCAATTAAGCAATGCGTTTCAACACGACGGGGTTTCTTCAAGGCTTTGACGCTAACTGTATGACATCTTGTACAGAGAAATAAGTAAAAGTAGGCAAATGTGGGTTGGCGCTGGTAAGTTCTGCTGCACCATGATGTGTTTGAGTGACTGTGATTCGTTAAGCCCTAGACTAAGGTTTCCAGATCACCGTCATCTGCCTAAAAAGTTTGTTCTTTTCTTTTTCTTCAGTTTATCACGATGAGAAAAATGCATTGAAGACTTGTAAGGCCCCTTTTTTAGCAAGGGTATTCGGATGGGCCAGGAAATATAAAATCAGCCATGCTCGAAGAAATAAGAAACTAACCAATTCGCCACACTAAAATTGCTGTCATCGAGGCCATAAAAAAGTAACAGATTCGGCTATAAAAAACAAAACTTGGCAACTCTGCCTTTCAGGGCTGGTTCTATGTTCTAAAAGATACAACTTTTACGGATGGAGCCAACACATGTCCACATTAAAGTTGCTCCCTAGTCCTAAAACTCCGGAAAACTTCGACAGCTGTGGTGCACTCATTGCAATTCTCTGCCGCACCGATGCCGTTTAATTCCCCTGAATCCCCGGACACCCCTCTTAAATGGTCACCATGCGACTTTGAATTACAGCCGCCGCGTTCTCCACTCCGAATGGTAGGCGAGCAAAGCCGAACGCTCAGTTATGCGCGTTGCTGTTTGTTAGCAGAACATTAAAAAAAACTCGTCATCATCACGGACTGTACAAGAGCAATTATAAATCTAACATGCTGCCTTTTTCCCATGGATAATACAAGATCCCACCAGTGGCACCAAAATGCCAACACAAACTTTTGTAGAGCCTAGCACACGAAGGCCTTGAAGAAAACGAGAGAGCTGACTCCCTAGCGAGGTAGATCAACAGCCGCAGGAAAACGGAACAGTCTTACACACTCCCTCCCTTGACGTCGCCTAATGAAAACCATTTCACAGAAAGGCAAGCGAGAAAGACCATGACCGCACCGCAGTACATGTGAGATGCCGAAGAAGCCAGAAACATAAGGAAACCACAAACCATCGTTTTCCCGCACAAATCCAGCCTGTCGCTCTTGTTCCCAGATAGATATACCTAACAATGCAACAAACGCAAATTAAGAGAAGCCTTATACTACACAGTCTGGAACTGTCCTATATATTGTCAGCAGAACACCTACGAAACCATAGGGAGCCGTGGGATTCCGCACTGTCCAGCTCGAACCCTTTTACAAAGCGTGAGCTGCAAGAGCGAGCCCAGTTGGGAGCCTTTGCTACTGGAGTCCTGTAAATAGGACTCCAGTCATAACTCTTTGTACTTTCATCTTTATTTTCAAAGAAAGTTTACTCTCTCTCTCTTTCTCACCTTCCCCTGTAACAGTAGCTTATTTTATGCCTCAAGCAAATCCCTCGCTGTAAAAACCTGAGCAAAGTATATTATTGCCAGAACATCTCCCGGTGGAGCTTGGGAATTGCTGGGTGGGGTATGGTGTGTACCATGATGGTAAAATATTAGACGGCGAATGTATTCATAAGGTTTTAACCTTTGTACCATCGAACAATGTACTTTGAATAGGGAACGAGTACAATAACGCCGGCTGGGGAAGGGCGGGTCAAGTTGTGCATAGACGTTTGGAGGCACTGCATACTGAACTTTCCGCGCTTTCATGAATGTTTGAACCGCGTTTTTCTAGGTATGGAAGTTCGCTCACGGCGTGAACAAGCCAGAAATTTCTGCTAGCCACTGTCTCTGTAAACTGGTTATTCATAACAAAACAGATTGGCTCACCTGTCGTCTTAACGTTCATAACTGGCATCTCGAGCATGTGGAACGCTTGGATCAGGTCGCGTAAGCGAAGCTAAGGATCCAGACAGCCAAAAGATTGTAAGAAGCCGTCCATCGACAAGTTAACGCGGGAAACCTTGATATTCAGTTCTCCACTCATGAGAAGACTTGCCAGGAAGCAGGCAAGGAAACAACCCAGCTCGGCCCCGTTACTTTATATTGCTCACAAATGGGCCGCACGATGACCGAATCTGGTGACCAAGGATGCAACTGCAGGACCACTGGAACTCCTTCATAATCCAAGGGGAGCACAATCGGTTGCTTGATGCGGAAATGGCCGACATGACTGTCCGCTACCTGAAGTGCGACCAAGCGGTGTCTACCACACGCGATGACAAGACGTGCACTCGACGAGGAAGCACTGGTTGCGCTTCCTCAAAACCGCTCGCGTGGCGGAAATCAAACAGTTCGTATGACCAACTGTAAAGGGAAAGTTTTCGGCCCAGCCAGTGCGCAAAACTCCGGCAAATCTCTACGCAGTCATCACGCTACTCTCTCAGAGTTTCCCACTGTATTGAGGCCGACTTAAGTTTGCGGCACTGTGGGACTTCAAGTGGACACTTTCGAATTCCATCATGAAACCATCCGTTGTGAGGAATCTATCAGAATAACGCATACATAAATATCAAAAGATCGTGCAAATTTTTTTCTGTGTTAGGCAGCCAACATTTATGCCATGTTAACACGTTAGACGCAATGTTTATTTCTCGGTATGGTAGCGGGAAATAAATTCCCTCGTATTTAATACCCTGAGTAGTTGCTTTTCCTCGATGCGTCAGCTGATAGTCGCTTTGCGCTCGGTTGAGGAGCTTTTTAACATCGCTTTCTTTTCTGGTGAATGGTAGATTCAACTGGCAATAATGCAGGTGAAACTTCTATACCTCGGTAGCGTTGCTTCGTGTGGAGTCATTTATTTATAAATATGATTTTTAAGTGTAGAGACTCACAAACGACTGAAAAAGCTTTCGTGTTCCGTCAAATATTCTGATACGAGGAACGAATATCGGATATTAGCCGTAGGTCTGTACACTGCTCCGATTTTATTGGGCTGACAAGCACTACAACGGGTTTTTTTGGGACCTATTAGGGTGTCGTAGAAGTTTGACAGAAGCCAAACAGTATTGGCTGACAGAGCTCCTTAAATAATCCCATTCTTTTTTTAGAGCACACCTCAAAAAAAGTTTTCAGCATGCGCTACATGCTGAAATAACGAATGTTTTTCGGGCGTTGTTCGGACATACCACATGCAAAAAAGTGGCGCGTTTTTGTGAACATAAGCGTAGCGTGGTGAGTATTGCTTTGCATGAGGGGTACCAGTGGTTGTTACGTTTGATTCTTCATAAATTCCACTTTACACCCCGGGACCTCAAGGCTTCTCTAGGAACACTGTGAGAATTTACCACTTTACATGTGTACCTCATTTCTGTCACATCGCTTTCTTGCAGTATTGGTTTATTTCGGATCACTGCGTAGGCTCCATGTCGACGAGAGAACTCCCGGGCATCCACTTTATTCGCGTTAGTGAGTGATTTTAGTGGATCTACGGGTGATTGCCGTAGGTAGGCCTCTCTAAACAATATAATTTTCCGTTTCGTTCTTCTTTCCCTTCTGCAAATTGTACAATTCCTTGGGATTCCAAAATACTGGTGTTCTTAGCAGTACCTACGTAGATTGAGTGCACTCTCACAGAGACCATATAGTTTATTATTTCAGAATATTGCAAGAACAGTGCTGCTAGTGGCACTTGTTCTTGTTTTATGACAGGTGATTTAGGCGTTGAGGACTTTCTCGCAAAGTCGTGAAAGGGTAGGCAAAATAAACTTGTCAGCTAGCACCTTCTTTGGGAAACATTCGAATTCTATCACTGTCCATCTAAATACAAAACAAAAATCTAACAAAACTGTCCAATAAAATTTTGCGAGATGTGCTTTGTGCATTTTTTGTAATACAAATGCTCACACAATTGCTTGAAATTTTTTTTTATGTTGCCCAACTTATCTTGCCGTGATTGTGAGTGTACTTATGATCGCTTTTACAGGCTGTTCGGAAAAACGTTTGTGAGCAAACAATTTAAATTGGTAATCATTAAATTCCAGTAACCGCCACAGCTTTCGAACGGACTAAGTTTTGTCGGAGTACCCCAAACTTTCTTTGAAAGGACTTATACTTTATTTTCATGAAGGATCTATAAACTCTCGGCCGCTCTCGATCAAAGTTCAGCTACTTTACTTAAAATAAAAAGACTGTGAACGCTGTCCTAAACTCCTACGTTCCAGTTCGAACGAATTTTCAGGTTTTAAATAATTGCACTCAATTTGACTGGCTGCCGTTTGCGCTTGTATATTTCAATAGGAGTTGTACAGGTAGAGGTACATCAAATGGGGAGGGAAGTTGATTGGGATGTCTTTTGGGAAAATTAGAAACGCCAAACAACTCTCACTCTTAACATGGGGGACTGAATTGCTTGTTAAGATGATCTGAAGTGCATTAGGAAATTACCTGAGCCTGCTGCGTGCAGAAAGCAAACAAATATTCGTCTCTACCTACAATATAATTGCTAACAGCCAGTTTCCTTGTACGATTCTGTAGCTTTGGTCTTCGAACGCAGGGCAAAAAGTGTTTGCCCACCAACTAAAACATTGAAATAGGGGAGGAAGAAAAACCTACCACCAGACATGAAAACCGCCTACACCACCCATTTTGCTTCCTGCGTCAGAAGCGGTCTTGACCGATCTAGCCACAACAAAACAATTTGTGTCCTACAATGCCGCCGATCAACAACATTTTCCCCAACCTTCACCTTTTCTCCCCAAGACCTCCTTTATCCAACCACTCACCTGCACCTGTTTATTGGACAATAAAGAGGGAAGCGAGACAATACCACCTATTTTTAAAAAGAGCGGCATATTCGTCACCCACTTGATCAGAATTACTCTGTCTAAAAAAGAAGCTAAGAGGGTTTTTACAAAATTTCTTGTGCCTAATATCCCATACATTGCATCAGTGAACCTACAAGCTTTTAAGAAACAACCGTGGCCGCACGAAAAAGGCGTACGAAGTCAGATATACAAGTCAAGTAAACGAACACTGCGAGACCATTCACCTTGAAAATGTGCACGTGATGCACACCACGAAATAAATTACTCAAAAAGGATCTTCCTTGTATCAGTGTAAACACAAGGAAGTACAGGAAAGGTGAACATATATGTAGGTGGTCTTCACATATTTTCGTTCATAGGCTGTACTGGCTGTAGCTAGAAAAAAAAAACAAAATATTCTTCTACACATAACAGCTGCTCCTATTTAATCCTAGACACTCATGATGAAGGTACAACGTAGGCTCCGAAACATTGTAAATGCTTAGGATAAAGTCCTTGGTTGAAGTATTACATTCCTTTCGATCGAAGAAGAAATTCTACTACAATGTCCGACATCAGCCTTCTCTGTTGCCATGGTGTTACTTCATGATGACATCACCAGAAAAACCGAAAAATACAATTATGTTTTTGCGCATCAAAAAAGAATTGTTTTAAGAGACGTGGTTCAGTTTCTCAGGCTGGTTTGATGAAGCAATGAGGTACTACAACAGAGTGGATGCCATGGGATATCTGATGAATGTTTAGTGGCCGTAAAACGCGGAACAAAACGATAAATCACTGAACACTCGTCTATGTACAAGAATACATGGGAATCGTTCTCCAGTAAGATATTTATAACAATGCCATAGAACTGTGTATTCATCATGGCCACCAAATGAAAGTGATGACTAATACCTGGCTACAGCTTATCTCCGCTAATTCATTTGTTTAGAGCTCTTGTGTTTCTCCACAAGGTGGGTGTATAAGCCGTCTAGCGAACTATTACTAGCCCATATGATCACTTTGTTGTGATTGAGGATTTCGTTCAGTTGGTTGGTTGTTCGAATTTACAAGCTGCGTATCTCGAAATTTTTCATAGCCTTTTTATTGTCTCGTTTCAAACTTGGAGACAAGATAGGTTTTACTAAGGCAATGCACTGGTGAGAAGAGTTTCGTTTTACTTAAAATATTATTCGGAAAGCTTTGTTTTATTACTTGCACCAAAATAATGTGCTGTAATAAAAGGGTCTGTAAGAACTAAGGTTGGCATTGCTTTCCTGTACTAATCACATTTATAATGTTCTTATTGTTATTGCTGTAATGTTATAGGTATAAACAATATAAAGATTATTGGCATAAAGATAAATAATAAACAATTGTTATTATTGTGCAACAATATATTTCTTAGCTAATCACAACACTTATTCTACCTTCCCCACATCCTGCAAGAAATATTGCGCATTTTGGAGATATTCAGTTGAATAAAGATTCCAATTCCGAATAAGGCAATCTTATACGCCTCAATGACTTTCATGACGTGTTCAACAGGTTTTTGAACACAGGTTTCTGTCACAAATAACCTATATAAAGCTACCTTTCACCCAAGAGAAATGTCCCATGCGCTCTGGGGTGATGAATATTTAAAATTTCTTAAGGGTAAATCAACTGCTGAAAACACAAATACGCGGAATCAAAATAGCAAGTGCCTGTATGGCATCCTTCACTTGGAGCAGCACTTGATCACAAAGTCTGATAAGTTGGAAAACACTGCATGTATTACTTAGGTCTGAACACCTGAAAAATATTCCTGCATCTTAAACAATACTAACACCAATAAAAAACGAATACACTGGAATCAATAGCGAATCTGACATAACTAGATTAGGGCGAAATTTTCATTTTCTTCCAAAATCAACACTCCGTGTTGCCATTTAGTAGCCACAGGTTAGGTTATGCAATACACATCAATAATTTGTATGAAGGATTATACTTGTGCAATTAGGTATTCCTACATTTCTCATTCATGCTAGACCACTGTCCCGCAAACTCTGTTTGCCGTCGGGGAAACTCTATTAGCGATGCTTGTGGATCTTTTCTGGTTGAATGATGGAGCGTGATGTGATCCGACCGTTCATTGGACACAAAAATGATGACACATGATTACCAGACTATGAAGAAATGAAGATGACTGGGTGCACGAATGTTACAACTCAGGCAGCACAACATGCAGCTAAAATCAATGCCCGTTGTAGAACCAACGGTTCATATTCCCGTTGTAGAACCAACGGTTCATGAATACCGCCCAAGGTATATTGGTTGGCTGAGATTACAAGCTCAGAATAATTATTAACAGCGAAACTGTTGTTACTGGCCCTAGGTTCGCGGTACGTGCGCGCCCAATACACCCCGCGAAGAAGGAAATCGCGCAGACGTCGTGCAGATGTCCCAATACCCATTCGACAACGGAAAGACACGTGACAGCGGCCGCCGGAACACTCGATAGGAGCGTGCGCATGAGCTCAGTATCGTAGGAGAGCCCTTCGCGCAGGAGCTCGGGTCGTCGTGCGCATGCGCTCGCTATCGTAGAAGAGACCTCGCGAGGAGTGTATTCGCAGTTCACGGCATGGGCCGCCCACCGGCAGTTGGAATGACCGAGGGAGAGGCCGCAATGCGAAAGGCAGGGCGTGCTACGAAACCTATGTGATCGTCAATGCTCACCTACAACAGCTTCGCGACTCAAGTCTAGCGCATGTGTGCAAGCTTCCCTAGACTTGCATTTTGAGAGAGGCAAAACACAATATATACTGTCTTTACGTGGTACGGCGTACAATCAGTGGTTTGCTGAAGTCAAGGGTTTGACGGACAACCGTCTGGTCGGGAGGGTACATGAGAGAAGAGGGCACCGACCGAAAAACTTAAAAGACGTTTCGGTACGTTTAAGGTTATTTGGTCGGTGTATCAATCAGTGGTTGAAAATATTTTACGTTCTATTTTCAAAAGAAAGGTGCCCACTGCCACTATAGTCTTTGCTCTTAAGAGATTGCGATACTCATAGACTATAATTCCCCTTAGTGTCTTTATAACAGCATTATGAGGACAATTGTGTAAGCTATGTTGATCTCAAAATTGACATATTTCTATAAACATATATGTGCTGGCGAGACAGACACGCAGTGTTAGGTCAGAAAAAAAACTGTTTACTTGTAAGATGATTATTGCTCAAAGTTTTTCAGGTTGGTGTAGTAACATAATCTTGATTCAAGGTTGCATAAAATTTTCAACTTTTGGCTGGTGGCTGAATGGAAGAACATACAGTAAGCAGACAGATCGAATTTTTTATGTTTAAGCTAGTAACTTGAGATACAATCGCCTTTATATAGACTATTTACTGTGATTTAAATATATGCAATTTTGTCGAAAATTCAGTATGCTACCAAAAATGATTTCTTATGTAGAACACTTGAATTTTTAGATGGCGTATTGGTAATTTCGCAGGAACGGATAAATAGCTTTTAAGGAGACCTGCCAGCGTCACAGAACCTAGTGCTTCTGACGTCGCTGAATAAAAGACATTTGATATGACAGGGCACTGCATGTAAAGCAATATTTTAGACATAGACCATAATTTGTATGGTGCAATCTAATCTGTCTATGGCAGTGTAAAACAATGAACACTTGTCAGTAACGCCGTACGTAAAAAGCAAACACAGGGTCTATCAGCTGTGGCTGATATTACCAGGTTTTAATGGCAGGTTTATTACGTTTGGAGCGCTTTGTGAACATTGAAAAAACTGCAGTATATAAGGAAGCCCTAAAACCATTCTGCATTTTCGATAAATCCTTTGGAAGCATTTTTGTTATAATATTTCTATGGTAATTCTGCGTCTCAGACTTTTATTTGCTTTTTTTGCTAGGATTTAATTGGTAAAAAAACTTTGATAAATAGAACTGCTTAAGTGCATCGCGTGTGCATTATAAAACCTGAGAATCAATTTCAGCAGCGTAACAATATTTTTCGACAAATGTTCTTTGTTTTATGTAACTAGCCAGAAATCCAGAATAACCTCGATAGCGCGAGAATATTATAGTTTCACCAGAACATCTAAACAGCAATTATTGTTTCCCACCAGGATTAGAAACCGTATCCGGCTCACACGTCTTTATTTTTATTATGCACTTACCGTAAAATTATCTGAAGCTTCAAGGTTATTATCTTCATTCCTACTAAATGTAATTCACGGACGATAGGCACAAACGATGGCTGTAATGTTACCTCTTCTATCTAAGAAGTTAGCTTATACCGTCATTTCATACCATGTTTATTCTGTGTCCAGTGTTTCAATGTGATGTGCGAACAATGCCTTTCCCAAAAAAGAATTTTCAGGATTTAAAAAAAAATTTCCAAGAAGTAAGACAACGGTTTTTCTAAAGACGTAAAGCAATGCCAAACCACATTTAAAAATATTGTCTGCAAAGGACGACCTGAAAAAAATGATCTGGTAACGTGAACCAGCCGCCTTAAATTAGGTCACGGCACAATTGTAATATTTAAACATTGAAACTTTGCGGCCAAAAACCAGCGTATCCAAAATAACAAACTTCCCAAAGCCATAAAAATATAAATGATCAGTGCTCCAAGAAAGAACAAACTATTTGCAATATTTAAATAGCACTAATTCGGTTCGATTATATAACTGAATTAGAAAAACATCAGAATAAGATTTGAAACCAGAAGAAGGTAACCAAATAATTGTGCAGCACATATTTTAACTTAAAGCTCAAATGCTTTTTCAACATGTCACATGCGATGTGAGAAATTCTAAGACCGGAGACAAACATACCACATTATTAAAAATATTATGCTTAAGTTAAACAATTCTTTGCAGCAACGTCCCGTACATAGCAAAGTATGAGAATACCAGTTTTACCTTTACAGCGCACCCACGCGTATATGTGATATGTCTACAACCAAGAAAATCACAAGATTCTTCAAGATTTTAAGCGATTGGCGCCGAAAATTTTTTATCTTCAATAAAGAGCTAACGCTGGCTCCGTATTTTTTTAGTATAGTCCGTATATACTCACCTCATCAAACAACCATTTCGCTTGCTGACAGCCAAATAGAAGTAAAAAAGTCATAACCTTCGAGCAACACCAGCTATTTTAGGGTGAGGTGCTTCTTAAACAACTGTTTTGTTTTATAGCGCTCGTGTGGTATGATAAATGAGAGCTCTGTATTTCCGTAATTCCGTATTACGGAACGTTTCAGAAGCGTGGACACCATAACTTCTACTAGAAGGCAAAAAACAATAGAAGAAATAGGAATATACGAGAGGCTTGTGGTTCACTTTGCTGGGACTGATCGCAACAGAAATTATCGATAGCGTAGGCATTAATAGCTTCGGCCTAAAACACAGCCTAATGAGGTCAGTGGTGTGGAATTAGTATCAATGGGGCAAGGGTACTGTCGATTTGGATTCGGAAGAAGCGCGAAAACGATTTTGAGCATGCATGACACACATTTCCTACTACCCCACCAGTTTTTATGCCAAATACAAACTTTTTCTGTATTTCATAGGTTCCAGTACAAACAGCGATTCATGGCCGGTATAAAGCAAAACCTGTGCAACCCTAGCACACTGTGGCCAATTTTAACCGGTGCCGAGACCGCCGTTTGGATTACTTACCACAACACGTGCGATGCTGTATGTCGCTGTCTGTGAACATTTCCTTCGAGGCGAAGAGTGCCTTCCTGAGTGTTTCATCATCTTCGCTCGTACAGCCATAGTAATGCAAAACGCGGTGCAAAAATTGTTCTGTATACAGCGCTGGAGTAACGTGTGATGATATTTCTATGTTCAGGTGAGGTGAGGCGTTGTCTTCAGGGGCACAAAGGCAGTTTTTGTAAAGTGTATGTTCCTACAAGAATGAATTTTATCACGCACCAATTTTAGTTCAGTGATATAGTAAATGGGAAGTTGTCGCTTTTTATGGTTAAGTGGCGACGACATGGTCGTGGCTCCTTTTAGGTTGCGCGAGAAAACCTGATCCGCGTTAAGGTATCCTAGATTGCGTAGTCCGCTGTGGAGCGTGATCGGGACTATAATTGGCTGCGTAGCAGCAGCCGGTACGAATGGGTTGGATAAGGATCGAACTAATTAGTGGTAAAAGAGCCCGTGTGAGCTGAATGCAAAATGACATAATAATTTTATAAGAAAGTTGGTAGAGATGTATTTTTGATTGAAGATTGCACGAATTAATTTTTTTGGTTGTACCGAGATTTTTAAATTGCAAAAAAATTGTTTTTCTTACTCCTTTTTTTAAAAGCATAGCAGCCAAGATTCCAATAAATGTTGCAATGCAAAACTCACTAAACTCAATTTTTAGAATTTGACAAACCCAATTTCCTTCGCAAGGAAAAGTAATGGTCATTAAAATTTTACGTTGGAACACTGCTATAAGAAGCAAATAAGTCAGTTCCGTTTTCTAAGTGCGAACGTAACGTTTGTAAGTTCGCACATATCAAAAGCAGGGTTAGTTGTTTTCTGTGTACAAGCTCAAGCAAAAAGGCCCCCGCCCTAATAAATAAAAAAATAACAGCCGACGTATTGAGATTGCGTTTGAACTAATGTCCGCATAGTTTTGACGAAATGTTCGGCCAACTGTGCTATGTCTGCACGTCGGCAACAAAGTACAGACATTTTTGTGGTTTTGGTCCTTTCTTCGTTGCACAAACCTATTTTGGCATTTGCAAGAAATCGGAAGATTGGACCTGCTAATCTTCTCGATTCACACGAATATCGCAAATTTTCCCGAAACTCTTTATTTAAAAGGTGAATTCTGTAAAAAAATGTTTTCTCAAACTATCCTAACAGGGATGTAGGTGAATATGTAGTGCCGATGCAGAACAGTCGGGCAGAACCCGAAGTTAGGAAACGATTTGGTGCGTGCAACTCTGTGACCTCACGTAATTTGTGGTAACTCGAAGAAACAAAAAAAAAAAAAAAAACTGACACAAACACACCGTAGAAAAAAGAAAGTGGTTGAAGTAATTACTCAGGAAAAGAAATACAGCGAAAACAGAGAGGTAGTTACGAATCGGTGGAGCAGACGTTTGCCCTAAGTATCGCCAAGCTTTCACCTTCAAAGAACGAGTTAATTTAAGAAGGGTGACTAGCAAACCCAAGTGAAATTGGTCGTTTATTATGGTCACGAAATATTTT
Organism: Haemaphysalis longicornis; assembly: GCA_013339765.2. Taxonomy (NCBI): domain Eukaryota; kingdom Metazoa; phylum Arthropoda; class Arachnida; order Ixodida; family Ixodidae; genus Haemaphysalis; species Haemaphysalis longicornis. The sequence continues at coordinate 58,606,916 of CM023455.1, read as the reverse complement.
GACACATTTTGAGAACGTCTCCATAAAGTCGTATACTCAATTGCGCACCAGAAGGCATTTAAAATGGCGTCAAACGCGCCCCGAGTGGCCCCGCCTTGTGACTGCAAGTTTCGTGTTATGCACTGTTGTATTTGCATTGGTATTTGTTTTAAACACGCTTGAAAATGTTCATTTTTATAACTACTTTCTAATATAGCCAGTAGTGAGTTGAATGTTTCTGTAGTTCACTGTTAGCCGCAGTGGCGCTCCGTTACGAGAACTAGCATTGCGCATGCATCGCAAATCGTTTGGGTAGCCATGTTGATCACCTATCATTCTGGTTTGCCGCATGTAAGTGCTTTCTTTTTCGACATTGCAGAGTGACCTTTAAACCTGAAGTCCACTTTGCTAGTTGCATTGCCTAGCTTTGCTAACATTTGACGCAAGAAGCAACAATTTAAAAAAGCGAAACATGAATTTCGGACCGCAATTTCTCAAACAAAATTTCCGCTGATAAGGGGTCATTTTCTGTTCAACTATCTGAGTTTCAGAAAGCACCTTTGTGTGAGATTTTTACCAATGTTGTACACACATTTTGAACCAGAATAAGCATGTTGTCACCAAAGTTTATTTTTACTCACTTTTATCTCTCACAAATTATTATTTCTTTTTACTTCTTGTATATAGATATTTTTAAAATAATGGTTATCGCTACCTTTTGTATTCTTGTTTAGAAGAATGCCTGAAGCATTTTGAGACTAGTAGAAAATGCTTGAGCCCTGTGCCTCCAAAGCATTTCTAAAAATGTTCCTCATGACGCAAAGAAAATTAAAAAAACACAACTTGTATTCTAACAACTAATACATGTTTCATTACGAAAATTTGCACAGACCTCTAGTATACTTATCATCTAAATGTTAGGTCGACAGCTCAAAAGGGAGCGAAGTTATCGGGTGATGTAGTGGGTGATGTATTCACTATCCATTCTCTGTAAGTATTCCGGAGATTTTTGCTCCCTTCAGTATATTGGTCATAATTTGTCGTTATGTTTTTGCATTAAATTTTAATTTCGACTGCTTTATTTATGCTTGTCCGGTAGAGGGTATTGTATTCATGGGAATTTGTGAGGAGCCACATAGAGGCCTTGCCTCCATGGCAGGTAGCGTATCTTCACATTCGGCGTAATACACATTTTCCTGGTCTCATAGCTGTTACATTGCAAGTTTCTCAGAATACTGCTTTTCTTCTGCTTTTTTTGTACATCTTGAATATCTTAGGCTAAACAGCCCATTAAGGGTGATTACTTCGTTGTAGTTGCGCGAGAACTTCGTCTTGATTATTATTTTTTTCGCAACTTCCCTTTGATTGAATTGATTTAAAAGTTGTACGCGTCTGTTCTTAGGAGCTAAAGAACGAATGCCTGCAGCCCATATTCGTTGACATGATTGTATCGTTGACTCTGCCCCTGAAACTCAAGGGCCTTCTAGGTTCTCTATACCAATTACAGCACTACTCCCCTCCCACGGTTTCTTTTGTCGCTTCAGCGAGTCTTGGTTGTTAATATTTTCGTAACACTTGCGTCTTTTTGTGCTTTTTCTGGTTTTAATTTTTTCTTGTTAAGCACTGCTGCCAGCAGTAGTGTTCAAAGCATTCAAAACGTACGGTCTGCACATTTTAGTAGTTTAAATCAGTAAACACTTGAAGTTTTGTTATGCTGTAGAAAATCTGGGCTTATTTAGGACGTTTTCAAACCAAGGACATAGAGATTTTCGGGTGGTATCACTTCATTCTTTTTGCAATGGTTCCTAGTAATATCTTATAACACGCATGGTCTCATTACTCGTCACTCTGGGACTAACGTGAGAGGGATAACGTGCCATTTAAAAGGCATTTTTTTTCACTCATTTGTGTTGAGCGTTTATGTATTGTTCGTTTAGGTAAACCGCAACCGGTACAATTCTGGCTTTATATGTTTTTTTGCCTCAACATGGTATTTTAGCTTCATAACCAAATTATTACGCTATCCTTTCTGTTTGCCGTAACATTTAATGTGATCTACTTACGTCTCATGCAGAAGGAACCCTAAAACCCGAACCAGCCTCTATTAGGGCGTGCTCTATTCACATTTTCCGGTTTCCTATTGTGTTTACAGATCGCACAAACATTCAATTTCTTGTTCGAGAACGCCCTGTGTATAATATTTTTGCTTCATCTTCAATTATAGCAGGGGCTTTACTGCACACGTGCTGGCCACTGGTACCCCTTTTCCAGTAAACTTTCTTATTTTTTCTCATAAAGAGGCTAATGCAAACATCCTAGAAAAAACATTTGCACTTGGAATCTGGGAGAAATATATTTATTGTTTTCGCGAGCTCTCCATAGGCGAACGCATTGCTTTAAATGTGTACCTGCAATTTGACAAAAAACGGCGAACACTGCCTAGTACAGAGTACAAAAGGCACCTCAGAAGTGAGCAGTTTTTTTAATTAGGAAAAAGTGTGGTTGCTAAAGCTTTTCAATGACAACGTGGAATTACCGTGTTAACCTGCTACAAACAAGTTTTGTTACCGGGAAAACAAAACAGATGGCGGTGCTATCCAATACGTTATTGAGCATCTGAATTTATTATGGCATTTTTGGTTGTTGCTTTACTGCATCAGGGAAATTCGTCTACTCTTTTAATAACCAAGCAGTAAAGAGTTGCTGCTGTATTCTGGGGCTTTGCCCAGTCCTTCATCTCTTGTTTCACTTTCTATCTCCAAATAATGAAAAGTTGCACACATCTGTATTGTCTGTGGTGGTAAATATTACTGCTTATCAGATACAAATCTTCAAGATAGAATTCTCTAAAGATATGAATGACCTTGCGGACATACCAAAATTGCACTCAAACACTCAATTTGCCAAATATTCAAATTCTGCACTTTCCCAGCATTGAAGAGAGTCCATCAGTTTCCTGTTTTTATTACGTTTATTTTATTGTTTAAAATTTAGGAACACATTTTTATTTCTTTGTCTTTTTTTAACCTTTTCTTAACATAGAACATTATTTCATTGGTCTTCTACGATAAACCGATACAAAACGGCAGCGCGAACTATTACTCGATATACAGAAAATGAGCCAAAAGGTTTCACCACAAATAGTCTGTCTGGCTAATCCTCGCAAACGGCAGTTCTTTGGAAGCCTTTGTATTTTTTACTGAGCAACCTTACTGCCAAAACATGGCCTGTTTATGGTCAGCGTCAAAGGAACTCAAATCTCGGCACGATTGATTTATAGAGAAAGGCAACTCAAAGTAAAGACCCCACCTCGATTTTGGAAAGAGACTACAAGGTCTCTCAAGCAGTCGTGAAAAAAAGTATTTTCAAGTGTTTGTACGAAAAAAACCACCTGCATCCAGTACGGCAGGTCCACTGAACGCAATTTTTCGAACTCACTCTTGTGCATAAATCAACTGCTCTTGTGAACAAAGGTGCTCCTGCCGGTACCACCATCACTGGGCTGCTATGGAAAAAAAATATTACGTTCTCCGACAGCAGAATACATCGATGACGCGAACGTCTTTTTCATTTGTTTTAACGAAGTCATTGAACCCTGCAAAGTGTGCTGGTTTCGCAAGCAGACCTCATGGCCATTATTAAAACACCGCACAAAATTTAACCTAAAAACGAAGGATATTCCTTGTGTAAGAACACATACATAAAAGCTTACGTCAGAATAGTCCTTGATAGTCTTTCTTGCTGTGTCAAGTTTGAACCTAAATTATTGGTTCTTACAAAACCTACGCAAATGTCATTTATGAGGATTATAATTGTGCTATATACTTACGCTATGTTACGAACATGAAACAGCTTAAGAACAACAACAATTTGTAAATGATTTAGAGGAGCTCATTCTCTTTAAGTGCATTAAGAAGTGCATTTAAAAAGTAATCTTCGTGACAGGCTTTACACGTCGTTAATTTCGCCCTGCTATTGACAAAGGTCAAACATTTCATAGGCACTGCAGAGGTTGTATAAGTACGTTGCCACTTTTGTAAAAATTATTGGAGCTATCGCTTGAAAAAAATACAGTTTTTACACGCATAGACAAGACTTGCCTTTTTTCATTGCTCACTCTCAAGCATCCATTTCTAGAGAAGTAAGTAACCTTAGTTTTTTTGGTTACCCAGCTCCCTGTTTTATACTGTAGGTTCACAGCGGCAGAAGTTCGTTACGTTTTCTACTAACAATCAATGGTGTAATAATCAATGGTGCAGTGTTGGTGTAATAGTATGCATGATTTACCCTTATCATTGGTACTGTAAGTGTATACCCGCTCCTAAACTGGAAGACAGTCGCGGTATGTAGAAGTCGGAGTGTATATGTTCATTTGCTACATTCGTAAAACATTGCACTTTTCTTAATGGGGTAAAAAATATTTGTTTTTTTTTTTATTTTGAGGGTCAGAACATCCGCAATATAAAAAGCTGCCTAAACACTCTCAATACGCTGTGTTTGTGAAAATTTTATACATTTGTGCATCAAAATTTTAAGTAACAGCGGGAGAGACCGGAGTCTCAACGTTGCATTGAAATGCTCCTGGTTTGTGGTGAAACTGAACTCATCGTCCCAATTCCTGTTTAGCCAAACGATTTGTAATAAATACCATCATAGATTAAGGAAAAAACTGGGGTCTGCATGTGGTTGGTATATCAAACGCCTTAAAGAGACAGTTACCGACACAGGTTTACTATGATATTACTACCGATGAGATTTTAACATTGCCGTTTACTGCGGTTCGGTTGACCAAAAAAGAAACATATTAGGAAACAACGGGCCTTACCAATAAACAAGCGTGAGAAATAGGTCACGGTAATTCAAATACTTATACTGGAATGAAAAAGGCCTATAGCCTTCATTTCTTCATTATGGGATGAGGCACAAGGTGGCGTTACTTTCTCTTGTTTGAACTCAGGTATGGGCGGGACAGGATTTCAAGGAAAATATGAAAATGAAATATTTCTCATCTGAAATTTGCGCAAACGTGCAACTTGGATAATTGCAGAGAAATATTCGTCCTGTATTTTTGTCCGGTGCACTAGAAACCTGTTGACGGGAACTGTACGAATATTTCAGCAATTCAGAGCGTTTGCACTGTATAAAGAAGGAAATCAGTGAAGCTGTATTTAAAGTAGGATTTCTTTTGATCGGGCTTTGTTCTATACTCGGTTACAACTCAAGAACGGCACCACCTCATGTAGTGTATCACTTCGCCAAAGCGCCAGACGCGTCACGTCAGTGCGCGCGCGTTTTGAAAGGGGTTTGCTATGAATGCGTGATATCGTCTGCCTTGTCTCACGCAGTTTGTTTGTCGTCACTGGAGTCGTTTATAAGCATGTTAAGTCCAAAAAAAATCACGGGAACGGCTCACGCCATGTTCAAATTATTCCCGGTAACGCCCTACTTGCGCCGCCGCTGAAAACAGAAACCATCCGGCTACGGTGATAAGGCACAGCGGCAACTTCTGGTGCCGTTCTTAAGTTGTCACCGAGTATAGTGACTTTTTTTGTTATTGGCAGGCTTGAACGTATACAGAAGTATTTACTCACACATACTGTAGTTGATTCATTGTCGACAACAACGGCCAATGGAGTTCAATACGTCTACAACATTTCTTTTGCGCCATATCGAGAAAGTCGACAGCATCCTTTAGAGAAGGTTCGGTAAATTACCAAAACCCTCTGATACAAACCAGGCGACGAAGACGGCCACAACGCTGGGATCTTTATTCTGGCACGTGTAAGCGACCTCATTGAACGACAACCGCACAAAAAATCTGAGTAGGTCTAGGGGACCTCTAGTCATACGAATTGTTTTGCTGGCTACCCTTTAGTGCAGATCAAGTTAGGGGCGCACCTTTTAAACATAGCTCGCTCGCTGTAATTCTGTAGAGCTGGCGATCCTTCATCACCGCTGTCACGGCGTAACCCAAACGCTTCAAAAGCCAACTGGTTTACAATGTCATAAGCGTTCCGAAACTCGTGAACTGCTAGCACCTGTAGCACATCTACCCTTTGTTTCGCGCAAAGAAAACTGTAGGTACAATTTAGGCAAAATATAAGTAATTAACCTGCAGCGCCCGCATTCCTTTCGTAAGAATGCATGTTGCGTGGTTTTCTACGTTAGTAAGTGAAAAAAAATGTCCCTGCAATGCTGCTACGCGCGCGAGAAAAAGCAATCCCAAACACAACATAGCTCCCGCGGCCGCAGTTTATTGCAGGGGGCGCGCGAGCACTGCTGAGGCCGGAAATTGGATTTGCCTTGGTTGATAGCAGTGACCAGATAACAGCGCTACTGCTCATTAATACGAATCACTGCTTTGCAGTTGCAATTCCTTTCACATTGTGTGGCATGCCCTTAATTTTTTACTACTACTGGGACAAGTTCGCCATAATAAAAAAATTATTTTTGTTCCATCCCCTTCGGGCGTTGCTATTAGTGACACGGTCCAATGTTGCAATCCAGCCTTGCACTTACAATTTTCTCGGTGAAAATCACAGGCAAGATTTCTTTAGAAAAAGAAGCATATGTTTTTGTATAAATCAATACAAATATGCAGACGTCTACTAGAGTATTTGTAATAAAAAATATTGGAGAAGTTTCTCTACCCTCAGCTTGCATGTTATGTGCTATGCATACCATATAAAAGTTTATAGGGGTCTTGTTTCTGTTTGTACCCTGACAATGGTTTTTTGTAGAAGCCTTCTGCCCAGCATTTGATTCTATGACTGCATCTACACATATAAGGTGGTTGTAATTTTTGAAAGGTGCCTTCACGCACGTACCTTAAAGGTAGTTGGACAGCTTACACCTATTTTTGGGGGATAACAAATGCAAATGCGTCATCAGCCGAAACCATTCTGCTGACGGGATTGATTCTGCTGGGGGATTGCGTATTTATAGCTTCACTCTCACAGAGAGTCGACAGGCTTCTTTTTCCGGTCTTTGATCTCCGTAGGGCGCAGCTCTATAGCCGTAAGCCATATCAACACCGCGTTTCCGCAATACGCCCCATAAATTTCCCTCTACAGGCGTGGTTTTAGGCAGGTTATGGCCCACTTGTGCTTGCCAATGTGGCTAGCGGCAGGCGTCATAACCAAGCGGTTGTTTGAGCTGATTTTGAATACGTTTGGTGTTTTAACTTGTTTTTCTCGCTCTCATTATTAATTTTATTATTTTTATTCAAATAAAATTTTCAGAAGTCGATTCCGGTCAATGTGTTTTTTTCTTATGGCAAGGTTAGTTTTAATTCAATCTGTGCTTTACTTATGATGAAATGAATAAAAACCAGTTTCGGAAAAATAGTCCATTCGATCATTGCATCAAGTGTATCTGTCTTCCCTTTCCTGTAACTTATTCGTGACACATGAAAATGCCAAATTTATGCCTATTTCTAGAATTTCTTTGTTCAATGAATGCATTGTTTTATGTGTCTTGGTTAAGTGCAAGCATTTCTTTGGCTGGGCAGTATAATGTTCTCTACCTGCCTGCAGTAAGGCATACGTATAAAAAATTGGTGAGCCTCTAAGGTCCTTAACGGGACAACTGGACATTTACCCTTAAAATGACATTTAATGGGAACGTCGGGTTCGTTATTACCTTGCTCGCAGTTATTTTAACAATTTGCTGTGGCAATAAGCAAAATCTTCTTGGATGCCAGAAGGAAATTGCCATTGCGGAAGTGAGTAATTTTGACACTTTATATAACTGTGTTATTACCTTATAATAGACCGGTATGGGCTATTCTGTTTCCATGTGAGATTATTTTCATTATCTCGACGTTTGCCATCTATCATTAAATTCAATTTGTACGGACATAAAATTGGGTATGGAGCAGTTAGTTTTTATGGTAAAGCATTTGGAGAGAATTGTACGGCCGGATTTTTAGGTTGCGAAGCAAAAAAACCAGAAATTTCTCGACACCTGGTTTTTGTTAGAATAATAACGTAACTAACTTCCAGGAATTGCACATTCTTAGGGCAAACAGATATACAAGCAGGCCTGGATTCTGCAAAGTCCCCCCAAAAAACAGTTTATCTTATGGTATCATGGCGACTGTTAACACACTATCGAGCAGCAAAATGAGCAAGACCACTCACTGCACAATTGTTGGTGGCCGCATTAGGTGCGGCAGCGCTGTTTTCGAAGAGGTGTACATCTTTTTCTCTGTAAGCACTACGACGCGAGAATAGGGTCATCGTTTTTTTCGCTGGGCAGAATCGTCGCACGGCGCCTCGGTGCAAACCGTAACCGCTTAAACGCGTTTTCAAGAAAAAGATGTTAGATGAGTGCAGGATCCCTTAGAGGAAGAACCGGGTCGTGTGTGAATCAGGGAAGCCTTTTCCCGCGGTATGTAGGCCTCCAATTGTGGTACGAGGAGACATTTCGGCTGCTCAAGTGTGAAAACTGGAATGCTGATACGACCAGAATGCAAAGTATGGCTGTCATGGTGGACAAAGAGTGCATATATAATGGCGTGTTGCTGCTCAAAAAGCAAGAGAAAGGCGTGTGCACGTAGGAAAACCTCACTTTTATTGGCAGTAGCGATGACACTTTCGAGCAGTCCCAATGATATACCAATACATTGGCCGGTATATTTGTTGACAATACTAATTGGAAGGCGAGACAAGTTTCTTGAAGTTGTCCACGAGGCAAGAGCGGGTAGCTATACCCGCCGCGACTAAACAGCCGAACGTTGTGACTAAAGCTTGCGGATATGAAAGTGCTAAGTTGCCTACACCAGGCTAATAACGAAGGTCTATGACTGTAGAGCACAAGGGAGTTTTGTGGTTTTCCTTGTTTTGCAAATCGTTACTAGGCAGCAGCCAGATAAACGCAGAGTGCTGAACGTTTGTACAGTTCGGTTATCTGTTCAAATCATAAGTCCCATCAGCAGTAATAAGAAGTCTTGGTGTTTGGTACATTACAACCTCGCTCGAAGGCCTAAGTTATGCCTATTCGTGGGTATTGTGACGTCTACGTCGTTTGGAAGTTTTAGCATTATCTTTTACAGCAGGCAGTTAGACATCAACTAAAGAATTCAAAAAAAAATTTAATTTTCGTTCGCTCTGTAACTTGTAGCTTGTGTGAACCTTGCGTGAATAAAGTTTTAATTGTTTAGGGTAGTTTTGATTGCTATGGCCTTCACTAAGCTGTTTAATGTAACAAAGGTTTTTTGGACGATTAGCCATAAACACCACAAAAATAGGCTTCACAAAATGTTACATCCCTAATGCAACGTCCAAACTATTGCTCCGACCCATTGACGTAAAAGATTGCCTCAGTGCGTAAGTATATGCGTCTGCAGTAATCATCAAGCGTAAATGCCTTAGCCCTACTGTCAAGATTCGTACACAAAACAGAAGTGCATTCATGGCATTCATTGCAATTTATTGCATTCATTCAAGTGCATTCATTGCATTCATTGCATTCATTGCATCTGCATTCATTGTGTCATTATTAGTTCGGTCCTGTTGTAGCACGTGCGAGAAAACGGAAAAACGAGATTTTGTATTCATTCAACGAGCCCCTCCTTTTCCAGTCTGATTCGCTATAAACATACAGGAAAAATAAATAATAAGTATAATATATATAAGATATATATATACTATATATATATATATATATATGTATATATATGAATATATACTATCTATATATAGCGAGTCAGAATAGGAATAAATAATTGGCTAGTTAAAAATAAGAGAGAAATAAGAATTGGCAGTCAAGAACCTCGTTCTGAAGCAAAAAATTGTTCATCCGTTTCTTTAACCTACCGCCATATCCTCTTTACATTCCGAGGTTTTCTTGACTGCCAACTCTTATTTCTGTCTTAAATTCACCGAGCCCCTCATTTCCGTTTCTGATTGGTATTATATATATATATTAGGATCTCCTATACATCCTGTTATTATCTACTATATATCTAATTATATATTATATATATATATATATACATCTATATATATCAACCGTCTACAGAAAACCCACGGATCGCCAACAGTACCTGCATTTTGACAGCAACCACCCACGCAAAATTTGAATATCATACTCGCAGGCATACCGATACTGCTGCATCTGTTCTGATGTTCAGGAATCTGACAGAAACTGGAAAAATCGAAAGAACATCCTTCCGAATCAAAATTAGCCAGGAAAGAAAAGTGCTCACGCAATCAATCAGGCCCGCCGAACAGACCACCAGTCCGCATTGTCAAAAGCCAATTCGCAAACAATAAAAACACCCCAGGCTAACCTGGTATTATTATACGGTGCGAACATTCCACGAGGAAACAACATACTTAGCTGGAATTTCAATATAATCAGACAAAGTGTGCACCTGTCAGCTATCTTCCCCAAACTGCCCCGTGTAGTCGTGTCAACACCGTCAGCTATCGCCTTAAACACCCCTAGATTAAACTGCCACACGAGGAAACAACATACTTAGTGGAATTTCAATATAAACGTGAGAACGGTATCTTCCCCCTGTGTATCATAAAGACAAGAACTTAAGAGATATACTTGTTAAGGCTAAAATTGTAATCACGAAACCACATTCAGGATGCCGCCCATGCGGGAAAACGCACTGCAAAATTTGCTCCCTCATCTCCCCAACCAACACGGCAAAATCTGACTTTTCTAAATTTTCCTTCCCGAATAAAAAAAAAGCCTGGACTGTGATTCCAGTAACGTCGTATACAGAGTGCACTGTGAAATCGGTGGCAAGGACTATATTGGCCAGACCGAGAGTGCATTCCGGCTCAGATTCAACAACCACAAATTCCTACGTACCCCACAGCCGGATCTACCATTTTTCAAACATATCCGCCTGCCGGGCGGTTGTATTGAGAATATCAGAATTACTCTCCCGCAGTCTGGTTTCCGCTCTTCTCTCGAACGCGAGCAGAGGGAGTCGTACTTTATACATAAATTCCAGGCATTCGCCCATGGCATCGATGAGGATGGCAACTGGAAGTTCTTCTAAACCCTGGTGTTACTTCTCAAACGGCTCGTGGCCTCGCGGCAAAGCTTCGCTACAACCCTCAGTTTCCTCGAAGTGGCGTCAAGAGCAGAGCAGCTGTAGCCTTAACCAGGAGCAAAACAAAACCGAAAATTCCACAGCAAATTTGGAGTATGGCGCGGGACCGTGCGTCGAGTGGATGGGCCGTGCATGCATGCGCCCTTTCACTTTGACCGATTCGAATATCTATGCCTGTGCCGGCATTTTGTGTCTGTCTCCCTTCCCCCCTTTTTGTGCCTTTTCCTTTCCCGCTGACTATTTTTACATCATTCAAGGAGAATGCAGGACTCAGTCATGATTTTGATTTTGTGTTTGCTTGTGTGGTTCTTCTTATCGTGTTTTGGTGCTGCCTTTTCGTGCGCGTTCTTTCCCCTTACCTCACATTCCACCTTTCTAGACCATCGGAATGCCTCACTTGTTCAAACTGTTTGAAGCACCCCTCACCCGCGACCTCTCCCGGAGGGTTTGAGGGGAATGACCCTCTCTCACAGACATTTTTGTATAAAAGCAAAATGTGAGCAAATAAAATACAGTCCTGAAGAAGTATCTAACTCCGAAACTGTTGGCAACAGAAAGGGAAACGTGTCAGTCGTTATTTTATTTTTATATCATATATAGATATCTATATATATATATATATATATATATATATATATATATATATATATATATATTAGTCCTGAAGTATGGTCCTTAGATGCTTCCGGAATACGCACAAACGCACAAAGTAAATGTACGCTCATCAACGACATTAGTTCCACGTTTCGACTGATACAGGTCTTCTTTAGCAATGAAAGCTGTGGTAAAAAATGTACGGAATCAGGGTGGTGGTCCCGCCCTGAAACACAAGCCACATGAGAAACAAAAACACAAATGACCACACACAACATAAAGAGCATAGTCTGCGAAACGCAAGCGAAAAGAACCACCCAAAACAAACAACCAAACAAAAAAAGGGGATGGGGGTAGCATGGAGGAACACAATTATACAGAACATACTGCACATAAGCGAGTGGTTGGGATGATAGGAATTGTGATATGTTCATGGGTTGCGAAAGCCCGAAAAACATCCGGTGTCCCCAAAGAGGGGAAACCTACAAAGCACATGCCGCCACGAGCAGTGAGTGTACATGCGCGCCGCCAGTACTCAGGATTGACTACCGAAGGTCAAGAATACAAGCCGGCACTTTACTGTATTTGAGCCCTAGGCAGGTTCCGCGCCTTTGAGGAGTCCTACAAAAGCTTAATGGGGGAGCCCATTTGAGGCGTCCCCTTGCCGGCCTCCGCCTCCCTCTGTACACGGTGTCGCGTCATGTACTCAATTCACGGCGTGTTAACTGTTGCCACTCGGTCTCGTCGCCCGCACGCGTGAACCCCTGAGCTTATTCTACTCGAATATCGCGGGGCGCGGCAATTTTTATTAAAATGAATACAAGAGAGAGGCTACCGTCGGCGTGTGCCGAGCCTCCCGGGCAACTAAAAAATAGAAAGAAAAATGAAAGGCAATGAGAAAAAGGCAAAGAGAGCAAAGTGAAACATGAGCGAAAAGACAGGAAGGACGGCCCTTCCTCCCTCCGCGAGAACTAGGATTGGGGTCGCAATGTGGATAAAAGACACCCGAGGCAGAAGCTACAACAGACACCAAAAATACTTCTTACACGCTCATTCAAAATTGGAAGCTTCAACATTCGATTTCACATTCCCCAAGGATAAAATGGGTAGGAGATATGGTGACATAACGAGGCAATGGGTATAGTCTCGCTATTAATAAGGCTGTGTTCTGCGTTCATAAAAGTGAAACCAGAAAATGAGAGAAAGGAATCAAAAATAGGGCGGTGGAAGAAGGAGGGAAGTGTTGGAACGGGTCGGAAGAGGACTAAACCATTATAGTGACCGCGGATTATAGCGCTACGTTGTTGGCGTTTTATTGCACAATCTCTCACCTGGAACAACAAGCTGCCTGTACATCTCAGACAATGCAATATCATGCGCGGGATAGGCCGATGCACGCGAAGGGCTAATGTAGGCATAGCAAAAAGACAAGACTAAAAGTGCTCGTATGTCCCGGGGTCACAATGACTCAATGGTCATGCAGCGTAGGAATTACAGTCATCATTCCATGACTCTCATCCACACCCTCCATCATTCTCATTGTTGCGAATCCTTCTTCAGGGTATTAAATTAGTAGAATAAGTAAGTCTCACATTGTTCTCGCTCCCTACAGCTAGAAAAACCACTGTGTAGAATTGTGACTTTAATGTCATCGAAAGAGTGATTTTGCATCGCTTGGTGTCTGGACAAGGAAAGGTTTGAAAGTGCTTTGATGTGGTAGCTGTGACTGTCCAACCGCGTTCAAAAAGGACCATCGGTCTGTCCTATGTACTACGTATTACAGCCGCCATACACCAATAGGCAAACCAAATTGGTCGAGGCACAATCAAACGAACCACGTGCAGAATATCGGAAGCTCGAATGTGTGCTGATTGCAACCCTCACCGCCTGCATATGTTTACCAACCAAACATCTGTTTTTGCTACAAAGACGGTAGCCTAATTGCTGCGTGTGTCTCTCTTTGGCGTAAGGATGATACTCCCCTACGCTTTTGGAGCGCCTGTATATTACACGGGGAGGACCACTGAACATTTTAGAAAGTCATTCGCTCTGCTGGAGAATGTTGAAGGGCTTTCTTAAAGTTTGATAAACGTTTGGCGGGCGACTAGTAAAAGTTAAGACTAAATTTGCGCGGGAATCTTTACCATCATTCACGTGGGACCCCTGTAGCAGTGCGTTACGATTTTAATTTTGCGCCCTAGATATGGCATCGTGAACAAGTGCCGGAAGGTAATGGTGTTTGACGAGGACGCCCGCAGTCGGCTGGTGTTTATGTGTCAACCCGGGCGCATAACTCATATCGAGCTGAATGCGAGCGTTTGAAAGAAAATCCCAACGAGCAACAACCCTCTAGATACTATATTATATACATAGACGCTCCCCTATCTATATATATATTATACGCCATATATCCAAGATATATAATAGATAGCAGCTCGATCTAGTAAACAACACAAGATCTTTATATATACAATATATATAGATATATACATATATAGATTTTTCTGGGTAAAAATGAAGGTTCGGTGTGGTTGTGATGGTAAATGTAACACTAACCTTCCCACCAGCGCTCGGTCATCGCCGTGGTCCTCACAAATACCGGAACCCATTACAAACGTTAATCAAATCTTTACCTTCACACGTGTGTCTAGCATCTTTATTGAGATATCCTTCATTGACTCTCTCTACTTTGGCATATGAGGGGTATTTTTGTTGAAATGAGCGAGATCCAGAAATCGAAACTACCGAAAAAAAACAACTTTGTCTCATTAGAAATATTTCGTGTTTTGTGTGCCCCCAGTGCTCGCCCGTATGAAAACGGTGCTTTATTCACTAAGAAATTGAATATTTTAAGTTAAAATTTTGATTTTCCACGCTAAATAGAGCTTTTTTGTTGTCTGCAATAACATCACAGGGCCTTGTTTACAGTTAGCGAACCTAGATGGCGCCACCACATCACGGCAATCTGTTCTCTACCTTTGTTTTGTTTGTGAACGTATTTGTACCTGGCTTGTTTTGTTTATGGAGAGAATCATTTCGCGCAAGCTTGAGCTCGCTCGACAAATATGGTCACGTAAGACATCGTCGCCTTGGTCAATCGGCCAGCGTCGTCTGAAATAAACCCAAAGCTACACAGTACTGCGTAGCTAAACCAAGCATAGGGCCCGCAGCACCAACAGCAGTATACCAATTGGTACTTGTATGTTACGTGTGATTTCGTAACTTCCATTGTTTGTCCCCCAATTATGAGAGCTTTAAAAAGAATGTGCCCTAAATTTAAGCGGAAATTGCTTGTTCGGTAAGCTTATAAGCTCTGCCTAATTTGCGTTTCCTTTGCCGCCTCCGGCAATCGCAGAACTGTCTGGTTTGAAATCATATTGTCTGTTGCGGAAAATTAGCTAGTGGGTCGCATGGCCATTCATGTCTTTCCTAAATATGAAGCTTATTTGAGCGGAGTTTACGTTAAAAGTGGTGTCGGTGTGATTCTAAGGAGGCGATCTTTTGAATGAACCAAACATGTGTTTTCTATTCATGGCTCCTTTAAATTAATAGCCACCGCTCACAAGCCCAGGCCAATCACCCCCCCTTCTTCCCCATCTGAGAGTATGAACCAATTGATTAATAGGACAAGAGCATATGCGCAGCCCAATTGTGAAGTGTTTTGAAATTTATGGCAATGCAATGGAGACCTCGCATACTGTGTGAGTGCCTTCAAGCATGCATACGAAAATTATCCCTGGGAAAAATTCAAAAAGAGCTTCTTATCGTGCCACAAGAGCTCACCTGCTCTCAATTCTTGAAACCCTTTTGCATGCGTTTAACACCTTTTCTACCAAAACTCAATCGCTCCATTCTGGAAAGTCACTTTAATATAAGTTTTCATACAAAAAACGCAACAAAATGAGTGTTTTAAATCAGTATAAGCGAAATCAAAGTATACCACCCCAATATTGCTGAAATTTACCGAATAATTTTTAATAACTTGTGAACATAAACTTCCCCCCATGATATGCAAAATATATCATATATCATTGATACAGTTGCATTGAGGTCCGGTAACAAGCTTCCTTTTGTTTCTCAAGTTCGCGTTAGGTGGATTTGGCTCATTTCGAAAAGAACCTCATATATAGGTATACATATTCGTATCTCAAGAGAGTCCACTCCTTGCTAAGGACAAACTTTCCTTCATGTAGCCAAGGCTTCTGGTTGATGTGCCAGAGAGACAGAATGACGACCAACTGGTTTAGACGATAGAAACATAATACACCACTGAGGCAGGAAACGGCAATTTCCCAGAGGCTATACCGGCAATCATACTTAATGCTCTTTGAGAAAAAGCTGGCTTCTGTACGCACCCTAGGGCATGATGGTTCGCTAGCTGATTGGCTTCAACAGGATAATGTGAATTTTATTCGCACGGCAGCAATGATAAGTAACAAGATTCTTCTAAGCCACAAAATTAGTACCCGGGATGTTTTCATACGCTCCGTAGAGTCTAATTATATTTAAGCAACGTTTCTGGTGCGCCTGGTTCTCGTAGGAAGTAAACTACAAGACTGCTTCCCATGAGAAAAAGAGATGGGAACGTTATTCGCGTCATAGCAAGTCTTCAGGAGATGTTGGAAACAGGAGGCGCTGTTAAGCAGCAGTAAGCGCGGCTAGGCAACATGCGGTCGACTTCAGGAGCCAAAATGAAGATGAACCGGTGTTAGGCAACATTTGTGAGGGCGACAGGAGCCAAAATGAAGAAAAATGAGAAAAAGTTCACAACGGAAGACAAGAAATTAGGATGTAACTTATAGTAATTCTCTTTGGAGGAGTATGCCTCGGTAACCAAAGAAAGAGTTGTGATTATTTGGTACACATGGAAGTAGTAATATTTCCCTTAAATCTGATTGAACTAGAAACCAGGACAGAGGTCAAGTTTTGGGCAACAAGGAACCCCACATTTGCCTAAAGGTGCATTCTCCCTCTCTTACCTACGCATTTTCGGCCTTTCATTCTCCACGCTGCTCACAGTGTATTTGTATGTTATGATATAAAAGCAAAACAAATTACGCAAGGGAATAAACATAAAATGTTGGTTGAGCGCAGGCAATCTCTTATTTTAAATTTTTTGGCGACATTGCATAACACCCCAGAAAACTATTTCTGGCTACGCCTGTGTACACGGATCGAGTGACATACAGTGGAATAGAGTTTAATCCACATACGTATTCTGGTTGAGGAAAGCTGATTTTTGTGGGGTTCTTGAAAAAAATCTGGCGATCACAACGATGAAGTTCGCACCTTTAAATGTTTTTATAACCTTGCAAAAATTGCTCGGCAGAAAATCGTCAATGCCGTCCTATATGCGCACTGACGCTTAGATATACTGTCGAGGGCCCGATGTTTGCATAAAATAAACTGAAACACCCTTTCTTCAAACTCTAAAAAGTGGAGAAGACTACTAAAGGAACGGTGAAGAATACTTAGCTTGGGAATTTCGTCAAGCCTCCCCTATTCTTCCATCGCCTTCCACTTTGATAAAGCAAAGCGTTGTGGGTGCCAACGAAGCACGATCCGTCCGTGTCGATGCTACACGCAACTGCAGATTTATTTCCTAGTACAGAAGGGAAGGCTTTGAAGGATTTTGGTATGTAGACAAAAAATAACGGTTTGCATGGTTATGGGGTATATATAAAGTTTACAGCGTGTAAACGGCGGAAGATAGGACACATGAGTAGCCGTCGCGTTCATCTGCGGAAAGGGTGGACATCCGTAAAGAACGATGCCTCATCCCTTTAAACAAAACCAGTGGCCGCACATTTCTTTACCAAAATTCTTTCGACAGATGTATTAGCCGCGGCAAGGAGGGGCGATAAAAAAGAACAACAGGCAATAGTTGAAAGTAGGACCAGTCTTTTGGAACAGAAAATTTCAAATACAGTGATCAACACTGACGATCTACGGCTTTGTCGGACAAGGTGGATAAAATAATTTCATCGGTTAACATAATAAACTCGGTCGTCGCCACTTAGGTTAGCTTGGGCCGTTCTCCCAATCTGGCAAGGAAAGTTCCGGCTGGTTGACAAATGGTGACGATGGCTGATGCCAATACAAAATCCCAGCATCAAATGTCTGGCAGTGATCTTGGGGACAACACAACAAACCGCATGCTGTCGGTTGTTGTAGATAAATCTATGGGCTCTGCAAAGACTGCACTGCGAAATCTCGGTGCCGTTTCCACAGTAAAAGTCCAGGCTGGAGTAGGTCATTTTCATCTTATGAAGAAGGTAACAAGTCTGCGCGAATGACAGACACACTCGCACCTCTATCAAGTACAGGTTTGGCATAAACACCCTGAAAAAACTGTAATGTGTAGACAACTGTATTTGATGGTAAAAAAAGAAAGCCTATAGTAACGCGCAAGACTTGACAGCCGCGAAGCTGTGCGCAACTTTCGCTTCCATCACGAGCATTGAAGTCCACGACTGCAGCCTTTTTGTTTCTTCTTCGCAGCCGCAACGACCTTTACTTCATCATTGCTGCTATAAGTGTGAGCTTCTTGCATTTTTTCAACGCAATAATTTCGAGGGGCGTACGCTCTCACGTGTCTTTCTCGTTCCCAGCAGGGGTTTACACCATCACGGGAAACGCTGAATTTTTGGGGGTAATCTAATTTGTTCGGTTTAAGAAACGTCTGCAGGGGATACTGGGAGGTCGTCGCGAGCACACACACACACACAAAGCTAAGCACTTTCTTGGTTTTGTTACTGCCTGGCGGTCACCGTTAGGTGTGCGTTGCAGTGGGAGCGCTCGACAATTCCTCGGTATTTTTAACAGCGGATACGAAAAATTACAGTGTGATAAACATGTTCCCTGTAATACAACGAATGCGAAAAATATTGTGGTGACAGGTTCCCCCAAATTTTGGTGCTTCCAGTTGCCAGTATCCCTGTCGAGGTGTTGTGAACTGGTACGAAGACGGACGAAGACTGGCAAGCGAGAAAACGGTCAAGTGTGCGAAGCTCGGCGAGGTGATAAAAAGCCATTGAATGAATCGGGCTCACTCCACCAAGTAACGCACAGCTCGACACTGATGAAGCACGAGGACCCTTCTTACAGTCAAGATACCTTTATCTTACCAGTATTATGGGCTGTACAGTCAAGGACATCTGATAATATAAGTATCGCGGCGGAACAAACCTGTCGGGTTGGATCAACGACGGACGTCAGTAAGGCCACAAAATTTATTTATGTGTTGTGCGCTAGGGTCCCGGCAGGAGCATAAGTAATGTATCCGTGCCCTTCTTCTGCTCATGCGTTCGGCACAAATGAGAAGTGTGTGAGCAAATGCAACAGTCGCAAAGAATGGGGCCTGTATGGCTCAAGACTGCTTAAGACTACGAAGGAGGAGATACCGTTGAAAAGGAAGCCCTTTGCGCCACAGGGCTCCACGTACTTCACCGACGTTAAAATGTCCGAAATATGCCGAGGTGCAGGAATAGAAGTAGCTTGCAAAAGGAATTGATCAGTCTTGAGGGAGGATAGAAATGACATGAAAGCGTCTTGCTAATGGTTGTTTACCCGGGATGGAAGCTAAGATTTCTTGGGGGTGTATCACAGAAAAGGACAACGACAATGACAACGAAGCAAACACAAAAACCAGACTGCTGACCTAGGACTATTTTTTCTAATTCTACTAGGTAAATAGAGGGAAAAGTGGAGTAATGTCATATTCAATTCAGTCACGCAATCTTACAAAAACGCGAACGATTGGCTGAGAAGATCACAGAATACTGCACCCTCCGAATCACCGCTTTTCAGCACTCCCAAGTCGAAGTTTCTGTTTGCATATGTTTACTGTACAAAGGCTTACGCAGCGTCAGCCACTATTTCTCCATCTGAATCTTCAAACATTTCGCATGCGGGTACGTCACCAGAACACTTTGCCACCTTGGTGCGAAGTACATTGATTGATTGATTCGGGGGTTTAACCCGCAGATAGTACACCGGCTAGTGAGCGCGCCGTAGTGCAGAAATTCTGATTAGTTTTGACCACCTGTAAATCTTAAAGTGCACCGAAATGTCCAACTCGGGGGAGTTTTCACTTTTTGCCTAGACCGAAAAGTGCCGCTGGGGCCTGGAATCGACCCTGGTCCTTTGCCTCAGCAGCACAACACATTAGTCACTGAGCCACCGCGGCGGGTGCCTATTGAATTCGGTTAGCAACATTAGTATGGCGCATTTGAATTGCTTTCTTTCACAACTCGCAGGAATTTGGAAAGTACTTATTACACTCACTAGGCCTTCGTCAGTTTGCGCTACATACAGACGTCATTTTCACCGCGGCAACCGAAAAACAACGCTTTTGCGACATTCTACAAAAAGCACAAAGTGGTTTGTCATGCATTTCACATTGACCGAACGAGCGAATTACCCTAAGAGGAACATGCAGGTTTTTTGTGGCACTAAACGTTTCTTCAATACACAAAATCAATGGCTGCGCGTAACCTACCACAGCGAAAGTTAAGCATGCGGGTCCACGCGGCATTTTTTGCGTGTGCGCACGACTTTACTGGCGCCATAAGCGATGTGCCATGAGTTGTTTAACGCTTTGTAAGATATTATAGGGATGAAGTAAACAAGCATTTTTTTTCGCCTAGGCGCGTACCTCCAGCATAGGTCGCACACACTGAAGAACTCAACGTTCAGAGAAGACACTGCACTCTCTTCCACCTAGTATGAAATCTCTTGATACAGCAGTTTTGTTCGCTTTACCCCTGTCATAGTTTACAAAGCGTTGAACAGCTCACGACACCTCGATTATTGCGGTAGTAGTCATGTACGCATGCAATAATATGCAGCGTGGCCACGCAAGCGTGAGTTTTGCTGTTGCAGGTTACGCGCAGGCCTTGGTTTCATACCACTTGTGTTTTGTCGATTAGGGACGGTCGTTCGCCCGAGAACTGCAATGCGTTCGATGACAAAATTCTACTGTTCTCACACCCAAATCGGCAGGTAAACGTCAATAGTGGCAGGCCTCCTCTCAGTTCTCTCACTTAGTAAGAGAGACGGGAATCCGCCCCAGTGATACTACTGCAGCTTCTATTACAGCGCGCGAAGCGCGGGTGACGCGGTTTCTATACTCAGCGGTTGAGATTGCCGGTGGGTCTCGGAAATTACCTCTATACCAGCATGATGCATGAGCTTTACTAAACTGGACAAAAGGCCTGATCAACAACTCTTCTGAAATTTTTGTGGTCGTGCCTCTGCAACAACGTATCATGTTAGCAACGATTTAGTAAGCTCGGCTGGAGGCATGGAGCAAAGAAAATGTTCTTGCCATCGTCGCCACCACACTTCCAGCGTAGGCTCAACGCAGTAACTGTTGCTCCCAAATAAACTAGAAGTACCATCTAACTCTTCGCAGTTTACAGCAATCGTTTTACGCAAACCTACACTTGTCTCTCGCTATCTTTTTCCCCAAAAAAACGTTTTTTCATTACATCTCGGCCCTTTTTACACAATGTTTTCTTTGTAAGACGTAGAAGTTAGTCTATTCTTGTTTCCGTGTTTCATGTCTCTATGGTCCGACGTATACCACTGATAATACGAATCACCATTGTTCCCTGCATGCCTCAACTCGTTCGCTATCGATGAATTGTTCATCCGCTGCCTTCTCTAACACTTCACACTTCTGCATTGTTTGCAGGTTGTACCCCGATAAGTTTTTATGAAGTTTTGAAATAAAAAATAATCTTTGGTATTAGATATGGCCGCAATTTCTACATACAAGTCAAATGAACTTCAACCTAAAATAAGATACGCAAGTAGCAGTACAACCAACACATCGAAATAAAAAACTCGACAGAACATTTAACAGATGTTGGGGTTGAAGTTGACATACTGCTTATGCATTTTCATCCAATTGGCCACAATAAGGTCTCTTTGCAGTTTTGCCTTACAGGGTGGTGCAACACCTATTTTACAGGAAAATGCACTCTCGTTTCATTATGTGACAAAAGATGACCAGCGAACCTCGGCACAGTCCAAGGAGTGGTTAATGCATACTCACATTTGTTTGCACTTTGCAACTGGCCATAGTCCCTTTTTAATCGCCGCCCAGCCAGCCAGCAAGAACAAGAAAATGTGGAAGTATACCATCTTTATTCTAGCGGGCAAACAGATGGCTACCCGTTTCCCTCCCGAAGGCTAGGCATCTTACTGCCTGGGTAACAAACAAACCCAAACCAATGCACCACAGTTGGCAGCAGACTAGTCGGGTTTGGCAGTGAGGCATCCATCTTCATGCCTTCCACCAGCACAATGAACATGTCCTTAGTGAGTACATGAAGTCTAGTCGCAGGTGCACCTCTCTTCCCTCCACCTACAACCCATGACAGCATAAAAATGCAACCGGTGATGGGTGCCTTTACACGAAAAAACTGCCAGAGAAAATGTTCCCCCGGGAGCCTTTCAAGCTGAGCAGAAATAAGTGGCTCTTGGCCGCGCTCCAAGTGGGGACGTTGCCCTTTACCCTGGAAGAATTTGGAGTCACTTGGAAAAAACACTTTAGACAGCAACGCAGCGGGAAGCACGGTCAGTAGCGGAAGAATTTTTCTGTTTGGCTCCGCGCACACTGGCTTTTGTGTGCGCATACACGCTACTTCGATTCACTTCTTCTTCCATTAAGCAAATGAAACCAGTCCATCACATAATGAAAGAAAAGCGAAACTGCGGATAAAGATGCTAGTGGTGGCAGTGTAGTTATAAAATGATTTCGCAACTCGTAAAAGATGGACATAAAACTAGTAAAAGAGGCGTCGGCTTTGCGAGGAGAATCGAAAAAACGCTGCCGAGCTTAGCGGCCTTTCCGTAATTAGGTGTGCGGAGTTTTACCCATGCACAGCGTCGCTCTTAAAGCCCCACAAAGCAAATGAACAAATTCTTAGTCAGAAAATATCTCAGAAATGACTTGACTCAAGGCCATAAACTTACAAACACTTTCTGTTCTGCAAAATCGCAAAATTTTGTTCGCTATAAACACGCTCTCTACGGCCAAATAAAATAAATATAAATGTATGTGGGTAATAACATTGCTTCTTGGTGGTTGCTAATCTTCAAGGACAAAGATAAAACGACCACATGTTTATTTTGTGTGTGAAATATTCGACTTTTCTTTTATTTTTATTCTAGTTTATGAGACCGAATTCCCGAATATGGTTTTACTTCACATCAAGGGTGCATGTGCGACCTATGTGCATTCGTGACAATGTACACAATGCTACGAAGGAAGCAATAGCCTTTCTGCGGACGTACGTCACGAAGACGGAGTACGAACAGGAGTAAGTAATATTGTAAATACAGGTTTATAAATATTTCAATGTATCGTGCAAAAGAAAGTACGAAATCGTCAGAACTGTTGCGCATGTTATTCCCATTCTCATATCTTAGACGAAACGTTATTTTGAGGGAGAACATTATTATGCGTGCCACTTTTTTTAGGTTTTTCACGTAAACATAGATCCCTTTTTCATCCTAACTGCCCGTAAACTACCATTCCTAACAAAAATATCTAAAAGTACTACACGCACTCGTATAAAGACTGCTGAATATATTGCACCAAGAGTAATAGACTTGGGATGCTCATAGGATCTGCATTTCTAAGCGCTCGAAAGAATCAAGTAGAGGTGTGAAGATCTAGTATGGTGTAATATATTTGTGAGTTAGCTATTAACACATACATTTAACCAGATCCTGCTAAATATAAGAAAATGAAATGCCGTTTGCACTACTCGCACTTGCGACAACACAATTTGCAAGAATTTTAAAAACCAATTTTTTTACCAGCAAACTAAGGTGGCGTCGATTAGTCTCAATGTAATATAAAAGATAGTCTAAACGCTTTTGTCGAGTGGTCGCGTGGTTTCGGCGTGGTTTCGTTGTGTGGTCGCGTGGTTTCGGCATGCTCAGTATTTGGTTGTGTTTTATTCTGTAAATTTCTTTTCAAGAAATAATGTCAAAATCGCAGAAACGTTTTTTTTGTAGGCAATACGATCCGTCAAAGTCGCTCCATGAGTGTTCATTTTGCTCTTTTAAACATGAGTCACTGATTAAATGAGAGAATCACTACATTTAGCTGAAAAAGTGCTACTAAAAAGCCTGCTGATCAGGCCAATGGTTCCATAATATGATTGTACTCTATAACGGTGTACCTAAAGAATTTGCAATTGCGGAATGCCTTGAGCCTTTACTTACAGTAACTCATCCAGTAGGAAAAACAGTGAGGCAGAGAAAATTTTCATAAAAATGTGGGGCCACGTTTAGCGTTTCGTGGGAATCCTTGAAAGGGGTAATGAGAGGCGGAGTTGGTAATTGTTTTGGCAAACAGTTATTATAATACTACAGGGAAAAGAACGTCACCATTTCTATAAAGAAACTAAATAAGATAATCAGGAAACGAATAAGAAACAAATGTCTCAGGCAGTACGGACAATGAGCGCGGAGAGAGGTCGGTGGGAGCAGCCATCTTCCTGCATTAAACCTAAATAGGCAGTTGATGATGATAACAATAAAGTATATACCGCGATATTACCTATTTTTAACGCTGCATTATGTGGCAAAGTGCCCCATTATAAAATTTCTGGTGCGTTCAGGGACTGTCATAAAATTTTGTAACAAACGCTACGTATTTATCACAACTGAAAACACTTGGACCTGGAGTTATTGCAGTGAAATCGCCAATGCAAATACGAAAATATCTTGTGTAAAAACTTAGTTTTTGCATATATGGTTACCGTAACAGTGGTTTCAATAATATAGCAAGAATACTACTTTTCATTCAAAAAAGGCATAGTAGAATGGAACTGCGCATAGATTTAACTAGTACCGATTACCTGTTATCGTCATTTGCCCGCGCCACTATAAAAATGTAAATATGCAATTGTGATCTTTTCGTTTGCCACCAGAAGGCAAATATAATAATAGGAAATTCACAATATGCTATAAATCGAAATTTTACAGGTACTATGGAAAGGATTGAAGCTTTGATTTTCTGCATACTCGGGTTTTTGATCACATCAAATAAAATACCAAAATACCTTTTCTCCCCAGCTTTCGTGTAGAGCAGTATAATGCTCGTTTGTTGGACCCAACGGCAATGGTTTTAAATAAAACAAGTGAGTATTTTTGAAAATCGCAGTCGACCAAGCTTTCTATGCATTGAAAAAACAAACACATGTAATACCATATTGATTGAAAAATAAATATCTAGGCATAAATTGCCTTTAGTTGCGACACTAGGAGAGTAAGTACACAGAAAAAGGTGTTGTACTTCTGGTTGTGAGAAGAAATGTACTAGCTAAGTGATTATATAAACAGATATTATATATATATATATATATATATATATATTATATATAAATATATATATCATACTTAGCAAAAAAAGGAAAGACACACGTCGAAAAAGGCAAAGGGTTAACGTTTCGGGCCGAGGTACCGGCCTTCGTCAGCGATTCATACGTTATTCTCTGACGAAGGCCGGTCCCTCGGCCGAAACGTTAAACCTTTCCCTTCTTCGACGTGTGTATTTCTTTTTTTGCTATTATTTGCCAGTGTCCAAGTTATATTGTCCTGCAATATATACACTTATATATGTATATGGCATAGCATTTAGTGTACCTAAACATCGTATTCAATAATTTTTTTTATACAATAAACTGTGTTCTTTTTGTGGCTTACTGCTGATTACGGCATATCCTAAGAGCCAATGCCTATGCAACCCAAACCTTGTAGCAGCCGCTTTGTAGCCCTTTGACTGCTTTGGTTTTCCAAGATACACCAAAATGTTATCTTGAAAGAACAATGCACAAATTTTGCTCCTGGCGATTTGTGCATTCTAGTCAACGGCAGATTTGCATGGCTTCCGATTTTTTTCGCATATCTTTCTATAGCTGAACGATTTCTGCAAATAATGGTTGCTTACTTGATTCGAAAGTAAAAAACACCATTAAAACACCATCTGCTTACAAAGATCATGCTCTAGGTATTGTTTGCCTAGTGATATAAGATTTGTGCAGGCATGGGAGCATCATGCGCACTTTCATTGCCACGCTTGAAACACGAAAAATACTTTGCTATGTTTGAGCTTGCCTTTCACATAACTTTTTGGTTTCAAATGCGGATCATTGAATTTTTTGAGCTTATTTTTTGTATTATTTATCGATGATGCATACGAACGGCTTGAACAAAGGAGGATCAATAAATTGTGCCTTAAAATATTATTTTGAATCAATATATTTCTATATCACCTTCATGTGCAAACGTCCGTGGCCTGTGTAACTTTGATAGTTGCCTTCAAAGGCCACTGGTGCACGCTAGTGTTGGTTGCACGTTGACAGAAAAAAACTAAACATGCAACTACAGTTCACTTGTTTAGGTAATGAATACCCGATGCAACGGATTTTCGAATGTTCACTACATTCATACAGGATTGTTATCACGTACACTTGTTGATATTCATTTTATTAACAACGTTTGCTTTCAAGAATTCCGTACTTGTTGCAACAATATACAGCGCAGTTTATTCTGGGCAGCATTGAGAATTTTTATCTAAAGCTTTGTTTTATACAGAAAAGTGCATAGCCTGAAGGTTTGGCAACATACAGAAAAGGCGTCTCAGTATTTTGTTCTGGATGCCAATGGTAAATAAAATGAGGACTTAGACAGGCCTATTTTTAATAGTGATACTGAATTACTTGGAAGATTTTTTTCCACTCCTACATTCGTATGTTTTACAATGTTGCTGATTTGTTAATTAATACAAGTACTAAAAAGTTGCGTAAAGCTTCTGCCTTCAAAGATGCCAATAGATTCCACTCCAACATCAGTGTCTTTAAATAACTGCTTTGTTGATTGGTGATTGATGCTGTTTTTTGACTGAAATTATTCAATAGTAAGACAATGTTGTTAACTCAAAACGTTCAGCAGCCGCAAATGTTGATGATCAAATAAAAAATCCTAATTGACATAAGGTCATAACTTTGCCAGTTTTAAGCACTACAGGCTCCTGTTTTCTAACCGGCTAATTTGTAACAATACTCACATTGCCATATCTCTATGTAAAGCGGTATGTAAATTATGTTAGGCATTGGGCAAATGGCGTTTAGGAGTACGTTCAGTGATCATACACTTGTTACAGCGCGAGAGTGCTACAATTTGAAATTTTAAATTCCTCCACCAATTTCATCAAAGGCGGATGGGTTCAATAACTATCCCATTTTTGTTCATCAGTGAAATTGTGAGCAACTACACAGATGGAACAATACATGTTTAGCGGGAAAGCCGCTCTTGCAATCCATTTAAAGATTTATAAATAAAACCTTTAACATTGTTGTCCCCTTAAAGGACCTTACTTTTTACATGCGGTATCAAAAAACACGACCCAGAGAAAAAACAACTGTTAGGTGAAGGTTAGATTGGCTCGTAGTTGAGATCTTTAGTTTAAATCTTTAGACCTTTATTTTAAGCACACTTTGGTCAGAGCGATAATACACGGTGTTTCATACAAGAAAGAGAGCTCCCACTTGTCTACTACATCTTACCCCTTGAGCCTCCAGCAAAAATATTATCCGCAGACTTTCACGCCGACGCCTGGAGCGTTACATGTCCCAAACTCTGTTGTCTATGGACCAAAGTTTGTGAATTGAAGACACTGTGAATTTTGAATAGAAGACACGGCCTAATTACGGAAGAAGCCTGGTGCATCAAATAGTGTGTGTGAAACGGTTGCCTGTCCTTCGTCAAGCTGATTCACAGCTTTTAGTCAGGGAACCGTCCAGAATTCATTCTGGAAATAAAATATTTGATTTGATTTGATTTGAAAAAATCATATAAGCCAAAACAACCAAGGCAGTGACAAGTAACGACACCTGTTACTGAAGCTCTAGTTGATGACAAAATCCTTGGAATGTATTGTTTATTGGACGTGTCAGATTTTCAAATAGAACATTTGCATTTGAATCCTACAATGTTGTTTTGTTAAGTGTACATGTAGTAGAGTTCTGAATATTTTGGAAAGCAAAAGCAAGAGAGGTTTAATTGGTCGCGCCCTGGGAATGAACCTTTCGTTCACACGCTACGATCACAAACCAGTCGTTAAAATTGAACTCCCAATTGTTAGCGGCCAGCTTTGTTACGAATATTGCTCGAGTGTAAGATAGGTTACCCTATAAACCTCCAGATAGGAATGTACTCAACATGAAAACAAATAGGTTCTGAGTAGCTACAGTTTTGCCAAGATATATATAGAGAAGCTACAGAATCTTGAAGGATGTGAAGAGGGTAAGTCCGCTATCCAGATAGTACGATTGTAGATGATACAAGGCAACATAAAAAATGTTTTCCAGAACTTTCACTTTTTTGCCACTTACAAGATAACCAGAATGCAAAAAAACAACCATCAAAATATTAAGGCCTTCATTCGCTGTTGCGCGGTCGCACAACAAGTGAATAAATTAAACAGAATGCGCGTGGAATCGTCCGAACACTGGTAACTAAACCACATAAAACGCGGAAAAACGACAGAACAGCACTCGAATTCACATGCACATTCCTAGTTTACAATACTTACGTTTCACTAGAAAGGAGCCCGAAACAAGGAAAAGAATTAGCTGGCAGAATTCGAATACGTAGAACTTCGATCCCTGGCCTAACGGACGCGTTATTTTTTGTGTGTAGTGGTTTTATTCCTCTGACGGTGGTATATAAGAAAGACTTCTCTGCTTCTGACAGGTATATTTTTAATTGAGAAACACAAAAGAAGTGATTTTTTGCTCCTGAATGTAGACCATGTTACTGGGGGTCCATATACATGTGCATCTTGGTTCCGTATTAGTTTGCCTAGTAGTCAAACAGCGAGATCCCTCCGTATATTCAGCGGATGCTTTGTTTGAAACCCTCAGCGTTAGCTTATATACAAAAAATAACCTCAATACACCAGTTTAAGACGATA
Organism: Haemaphysalis longicornis; assembly: GCA_013339765.2. Classification (NCBI taxonomy): domain Eukaryota; kingdom Metazoa; phylum Arthropoda; class Arachnida; order Ixodida; family Ixodidae; genus Haemaphysalis; species Haemaphysalis longicornis. The sequence continues at coordinate 58,578,267 of CM023455.1, read as the reverse complement.
ATGAAAAGACAAACTAATATTTGTCGCAATGTGAAGCCGAAACTTTCACTTTCAATAGTGTTAGACGAAAAGTTGATGAAGGCCTTCCCTTTTTGTTTGAAATGTTTTACATCTAGGCCACAAATCTATCCGGTAATTACACCAAACTAGTCGAGGTACATGCAGAGAGCATTCATATCTATCATGAATCGCAGTCCAAGAAAACACCTTCTTCCACATGATGTCCAAGCGAAAATACTATTTCTCCATTATTATTTTTGTTGCCTCTATATGCCACAAATGTTCGTTTTTGAAGCACCTTTTGGCTGCTTTAAATAGTGTAGAACCTCCAAGAAACTCTCACTATAAAGTGTTTATTTACACAGTTTTATACGATACTTTTTTTTGTTTTTCAAGCTGGTCTACCAAGAGATATGAGCGTTGAAATGTTGGTCCACGCAAGCAAATGCAGAACCTGTGCAGTGTTCTTCGTTTGGTCCCTAAGAGGTAAGCATGAAGTTACCTCTTCATCGCTCGTAAATTATTATTTTGGAAAACGATAACCCAGAATTCACTAAACAGAGCTTGGAGTTTATCATCATTACCACTAACCTGTACGATGTTGAATTAGGTCAAACGTCAGATATGTATCCCACATGCAGCGATAGCAGTTGCCTTTCATATGCCTACTTTTGTTGTAGAGTAAAGCACCGTTAATTCACCGGCGTTAAATATTAATTTCTTTTATATAGGATACCGCTTCTCATCCCGTCCGAATTCATTTGTGCTATGACTGAACAATCTAAGATACTTGTACTGATTCTGGCGCAATTGGGTTTATTCGGAATGCCCACAAGAGTCCAAGTGGAGAAACAAGAGTGCATTTCTCCGCGGTCATGCTTTAGCTATTTCAGATTAGTAGCACAAACCCAAGGTGCACTTAAAAATTTTTAAATTTCAACGGTGTAAGAACGTGCTTCTGTACACCTCGCAGGTACAGAAAAAGATGGCTCTGTTTCACTTAAAAATTTTTAAATTTCAACGGTGTAAGAACGTGCTTCTGTACACCTCGCAGGTACAGAAAAAGATGGCTCTGGTTCAAAACCAAGTGAAAGACAGAATGCCCATCGCTGTTCCTATTAGTTTATCCTAACACCCCGGCAACCGCGGATTTGTATTTTTAGCTGACTGTTCTAAAAAGAAAAGTTTGGTAATTTTGAACCATTCTGTGTTGTTTAACAGTAGTTGCGATAATATGAGCACTCGGTAAATAGTGAAAGTCTCTCTGGTCCCTGGAAAGGCGGTTTAAGAGGGTTTAAATGTTTTGTCAGACATTGAGGTTTTACAAGTGCGCCTGCCTTCAGAGCCATTAAAATGCATTAGCCAAACGTTGTT
>CM023455.1:58459588-58576793 GCA_013339765.2 Haemaphysalis longicornis | reverse complement strand
TGTTGTGACCTCACTGACATGTGAAATATCTCGTGCGTTGTCTCAGAAGCAGAGGAAGCCGGATTTGTTGTCATCACAAATGTATATAAAGAAACATGTTGAAGGAGTTGGATTTGAGGGTGAAGCTAAAGCCAAATTATCAAGCTACGCATCCCAGTCTACTATACCGCAAGAAGCACACCATAAAGAGCCAAAGAAAACCGAAATACTTAAAGTTTAATTCGTTATTCTCTTATGTCAGATAAAAGGTAACATTATAAAGGTACTCTCTATTTAGTAAAAATTTATGCGATTCCCTAGTGATGGGCACAGAGGTTTCAAGACCTTTTCTGTGTTATATTTGAAGGTGAGGAAAAAAAACGTATGATATTTAAAAGGTTTTGTTCCTCGGGGCTTGGGAACAAACTGATTGAGGGAAACATTGAAAACAAACCTAATAAGACATAACTTATAGCTAGCAAGCTTTCGTAAGCGGCAAAGGCGACCGATTCAGCAAATCGCAAATACGAGCTTGTCGTTACGCGCAGGTAGGAATGAGAACATTTTGAAAAAGTGTAATAATAATAATAATAATAATATTCAGTCAATCAATTAATCATGTTTATTTACGTGCCCAGGAACAGCCAGAGGGCTGAGTGCTGGCGCACGGATAGTTAAATAAAAACAAAATACAAGAAACGTATAGCAAGAAACAAACAAGCGACCAGACACACACAAATTGAAGTATTGAAAGTGACGGAAATAAAGCACAGATGGAGCCTGGGTATAGGTAAAAAATAAAAAAAAGATGCCCATGTCGCTCTGCTTGTCGTAAAGACCACACGACAGGCTGAGCAACAAAGTTTGACAGTGATACAACAAAACAACGGCAAGAGTGTAGAGACAAATGATAAGACGAACAAATGACAGTAAACAGTTTCAAAAATAGGCAACTATCAGTTTGATAGACACAACCGCAGAGAGACCAAATCCAGAAAAAAAAGAACGACAGACATATCATAGATGTTTAACATACTGTATTCAACAGCGCTGTACGGTAAATTGTAAAGGATTTCTGAAAGATGTCAAGGCGTTCAAAGGGGCGGTTGTAACAATTCTCTATTCTGCGCACAGGAGAATGATTGGAGTTGCGCGGAGTGGTCAAGAACGGGCGATGCATCTGGTGGGCCTTTGTGGTACACTTAACTCTAAAGAGTTAGGCAGGTCTGCGCAGGAAAGGTCACCATGAACAATTTTGTGAAGAAATGTAAGGTCTGCACGCATACCTCTGCATTTCAAGGAAGGGATGGAAAGAACTATGGGTAAGTCAGAATCAGGATGAAAAGTGTGATTGTGATGACGGTGCTTAAATATGAATAAAAACTTCTTCACGCGTTCTATTATTTCACTATTAGATTTCGAGATGCCGTTCCTGGCAACAGAAGCATATTCTAACTGTGGTATACATATTGCATTTCGTAGCATTAGAAATGGATCTGGAGAAGAGAATTTCTTGTAATCCGACACACATTTCCAAGACTTCGGAGCGCTCGCTGGGTGATGAACCTAATATGAGGAGAAAAGGAGTGGCTACTGTCGAAAAGCACCCCTAGGTCCCTAATCTCCTCAACCCTTTGCAGAGGAGCTCCCTCATTACTGTAGGAAAACAGAATACGGTGGGTTTTCCGGCTGTAGGTGACAACCTTTGTTTCAGCGGGGTTTAAAATTAGGCAGTTTTTCCTGCACCAGACCGATAATTCCGACACATCCCTCTGCAAGGCACATCAGTCCTGAACACCACTAATGTGCTAAATAGTTTGACATCATCAGCATAGAGAAGAAAAGAAGAGTTTCTTAACACTGTTGACGCATCATTGATAAAGGTAGAAAACAATAATGGACCCAGCACAGGAACCCTGAGGCACACCATTTGTTGCAGGGTAAACACTAGACTTTTTGCAGTTTACATCTACAAAAAAGGACCGGTCAAGGATATAGTTGGACAACAAGGCAACAAGGCTTGCGTCTACACCGGACGTAGCAAGCTTGTTAAACAATAACTGATGGTTCACCACATCAAACGGCTCACTGCGGTCAAAATAAATAACGTCCAACTGGGCGTTTTCACAAACTGCAGCCAAAGCCTGTGTCATGAAACTTGCAAGATTTGTGACCGTCGATCGACCCGAGAAAAAGCTGTGCTGATTTTTTATCACAACGTTCTTGACGCAGGCAGAAAAAATTTGTGCAGAGCTTACTCAAAGAGTTTTGAGGCGACACAAAGGAGTGAGATGGGGCGATAGTTAGAAACGGCTGACTTATCACCAGACCTAAATATTGGAAAACTTCGAGCGATCTTCCATGCACGAGGAAATTTGCCGAAAAGAAAGCAGTTATTATAAATCGAAGTTAAGACAGCACAAAAATGTTGCCGTAAGCATTCATGAGGGCTGCTGGAATTCCATTTGCACCACAGGAAAATGTTGGTTTCATCCGTTGAAGGCTATCATTGACAATTTTTTCATTGAACGTAAGTGTATTAAAATTAGAGTTATTAAACGATAGACAGACTGAAAGTACTGAGCAAAACTGGTGGCAACATCCTCAACCTCTTCACCATCGTGATTAAGCAGGCTAACGTGCTTTTTATACGCATTAGAACGGCCGCGTACATACCTCCAGAATTCAGCCGGTTTCTGAGACGCAGCAGCCTCTAACGACTCTATATAGAGCTGCTTCACTACGGTGGAGGATTTTACAAAGTGAGTGATACCGACTAAACTCCGCTTTCCACTTGTCAAGCCCAGAACGCTTGGCCTTTTTGTGGGCGCTGTCCTCAAGTTTAAGCGACTTCGAGGTTCTTTAGAAAACCAGTGGGGAACTTGAATGAACAGGCTTATAACAAGGGATGTACTCTTCCATGCCCCTCCTGACGATTTCGGTAAAACGTCGAACCTGTTCGTCAACTTCATTAACATCAAAAACACTAGACCATTCAGCAGATGAATAGAAGTGATACAGCCCAGCATAATCTCCACGCTTGAAAGCATATCGCGGGACTGCACAATTGCCGACACCGCCAGAGCGATGCTGGGTCGCGACCGAGACAGAGAGAATAAAAGGGGGGTGAAACTTGTCGGGGTGCACAAGAGATATTAATAATATTAATAATAGTAATAAAAATATTAATAATAATAACTAAAAACAGTAATAAATAAACATTACTATTACTACTAATAATAACATCAATTTATTCATTGTACGTATGCAAATACATGATCCATCCCGCACAAGCGTGTGGAGGTCGCTTGTGTGTGTGGCTGTGCAGCCCAGCGAATCACAGTATATTGTTCAACCTAATAAATACACATATCGCCAATTACAACAAAATATTGGATTTTCAACATATAAAAACCAGCTCGATAAATAGGAACACAAGTGCGGTAACATACATGACATTCTAGAAACACTGCGATTAAGGCAGCTTCGCCAGAAAGAAAAGAAAGAAAAAAAACCAACAATTGTTACATAAAGGAATGCCAAGGTTGGTGTTCAAACACAGCAAGAATTACAAACTGGTTTAAACACGGTGTGTAAGAATAAGAAACTTTATGCGTCTGTGCTCAAGCACAGTCGATGCAAGCGTTTCGCTGTGGTGAAGTTAGCAATATTGGTGTTAAAGTGAAGCTTAATAAAATAAAAAGGAATAGAGAAGCGACATCTTTTACCAAAATTGCTGTACACACGAGGCAGGACGAACTTTTCAGTATAACGTAGTGACTTTACTTTATTGCTCGGTACATTGAATAAATCATCAAAATAATTTTTCTATATTACATCAAAAATACACTGTTGGAATAGGGACATGTCAAAGGAATGCATTATAGATTGGAGACCATAATCATGGTATTAGGTACCATACGCATGGTTAACAGCAATTTTAATTATTATTTGGTTTATAACGTTTAATTTGTAAGGGTAGGAAAAACCATAAAAAGTTAAACAATAGTTGATAATAGACTCACCCTGACAATTGTAAACCATTTTTTTAACGGAAACGTCACAGCACGACCTGAGAGAAAACAAACATATACAAATCAAGCGCAACCGTTTAGCCACCTCCTCAATTTGCAAACTCCAAGATAATGTGTCGTCACAGATCAAACCTCGGTAATTAAATTTTGTACAAGATCAAGTTCACAGCAGGAATAACCAAAACACTGAGTACCATTGAGAAAAAAAAGAGTAAGGCGGCGCTGGGGCTTGTGCCGGCTATGAAAACATAATGCTTTGTTTTTGATGTGTTAACGAAAATACTTTTCATATAAAACCAGTCGACCTAAACAGAAATGTCCTCTTGGATAAATCAAACTCCATCATCGTATCTGTCGCAGGGCGATGCAACAACTGTATCATCCGCATAATAGAACAAAACGAAACAAAAACTCATCTTTCAAGTCTTGTTGTGGTCCAGCCATTGAGAGCTACGCATGTCATATGCGAGGAACATGTAACGCTGCCTGGCATAGATGTCGTGGTTCGCGGGTTTAACCCAGTGTCAGCGCCAGTGTGGGTAAGGATGGGGATTTGATTTAGCGCAAGTTGACTTTTCAAAAGTATCGCTACAACCCTACTCGAAAAACAGGGCAAGTCTACCATAGACACACTAAGGTGGCTTTAGATGACTTCCTCCATATGGCTAATACAATTTGAATTTTTGAGCACAGGTGAACGGATTCAATAATTCTTCGAACGTAAAAGGCGCATTGCAAAGGCGGAAAGGCCTCCACATTGTAACCGTGATGTTAGGATGAAGAGCATCAGTGATTTAGTAGCAATCTACAAACAGAAAATTGTAACATCACGAAGGCAGTCCAGCGGAATCCGTTCAGACCGCACGCTTTTTTTTCCTAATCTAAGCATCGACAGTACCCAGATTCCTGCTTCTTTCTGTACTTCCAGACGTGTCGCGTAACGGCAGTGAAGCGGAATCAAAACTTTGTATGGTGTGCACTTTTTTCTGATTGATTATGAGGTTTAATGCGGCGACGCAACACATGCGATGAGGCGCACGGTAGTGGAGGGCTCCAGAACAATTGTAAACACCTGGGCATCTCTACTGCACGCTGAAACCCTGACCTCAAGACTGCTTTCGCTCTTCGCTTCCATGAGAAAAGCGGGAGCTGTTGCTCGGGGTTCATTTTTAAAGCAACGCTTTAGTAATCTTGTACTGCGGTTGTGCCGTGATCCGCAATTTCACCTTCATTTAAGCACAGCTGCACCACATCCCTTACAGCACATCACATGACTGGCCGTGACCGCTATCAATACTGCGCATGAGACGCCATAAGAAGGCAGTTCTGCTCAACTGATCGGCAGCGGCTGTGGTTGGAGAGGCTGCTGTGCTGATAGGCAGCCAACAGCTACACTCCCGCGATGCCCCAAACCTGCCGGCCCAGGCATGTGCCGCTGAGTCGTTCCGTGCTACGTGACTCGTGTTGCGTCGGGAAAGGATGAACGCCTCGTTCGGCATAAATGAAAACGAGGTCTGGCCTCATTCTGTGCGTGTTTCATGGTACCAAAGCAATTTGAGCGGTGGTCGGCTCGTCACGCAAGTTTAACCGGCGGATAATGCTCGGCGAGCTGATTTCTGGGAGAGGAAGCGAAAGGCCAAACGAGCAATTTTGCATCACAGCATGGCGATGCTCAACCCATGCAGCGTCGCATTCGGTTTACAAGATTGAGCAAAATCATGTAGCTGCAGTCTGATGAAGGCGAGTCCTTTGCGTTACGTGAGTAAACCTTTTTTATTGTTCATGCTGTTATCGGATGTTTACCTATACAATACTGTTTATGTATATATATATAAATATATATTATATATATATATATATATATATATATATATAGAAAGAAATGCCGGCAGTCTACAACGCCAAAGAAGGCATAGTGGAATGGTTAGCCTATTTTTTACCGTTAGGGACGTTACATTAGTTTTTTAATTTTTAATTACAGTAAAAAGAAAGCAAAGTCGTACTAAATATAAATACCCCAGAAAGTGAAGGAGAACACAGTCACCCAAATACCCGAATTGGTAAGGCATTCGAGATCTAATCGAAATGCCTGGGTTCAGTCCCCACTCTGAGCGCGTGTTTTTCTTTCTTTCTTTCTCATGTAATTAATAATAAAAAAATAATGTAACATCACAAACGGTAAAAAAAAGTCTAACCTTTCCCCTATGCCTTCTTTGGCGTTGTAGACTGCCGGCATTTCTTTCTGTATTTCCTAATGAGCCCCTCATTTTCCAAACCATATTATCGTACGAAAGATTAGCAAGGGCCCTGGTCTGGCAGCCTTGATGCCAAGGTAGCATAAGAGGGTTTCGCGCCAGTTACCCACTTATGACAGGCTGTAGACGTTCGTGGCACGCCCCGGGGGTTAAAAAGAAGGTCCCCTTCTCCCCGTGTAGTCTGAGTTGCACTGGCTACCACCCTCAAGCGTCAGGTACAGTCGTACTAAATATAAATACCCCAGAAAGTGAAGGAGAACACAGTGCCCAGATAGCCGAATTGGTAAGGCATTCGAGATCTAATCGAAAGGCGTGGGTTCGGTCCCCACTCTGGGTACGTGTTTTTCTTTCTTTCTTTCTCATGTAATTAATAGTAAAAAAATAATGTAACGTCACTAACGGAAAAAAATAGTCTAACCATTCCCCTATGCCTTCTTTGGCGTTGTAGACTGCCGGCATTTCTTTCTGTATTTCCTAACGAGCCCCTCATTTTCCAAACCCTTAATAAACCAGATATATATATAAATATATAATATATAATATATATATATATAGATTATATATATATATATTATATATATATATATATATTGTCACGTACCCACAAGCATCTGAATGAACTTTTAATTTGTGACATCCCAGCCGAGGCGACGACGACGACGAACGAGCGCTACCGGGAACGCATCATCATCAGTGTTTTGCTCTGGCAGCTCGAGTGCTTCGCGGTCAAGAGCGTTCTTCTCCGCTGCTTCTTCTATTAGCGTTTTAGTAAAGCTCACCAACACCCCCAACGCGTATTTGCTGTACGCGACAATATATACGTCGCTACACAAGCTACACAAGCCTGGGCGGGAGTGGGCCGACGACGCATCGGCTTCAGCCTCCCGGTGTTCCGCCAACCGACGTCTTGGCGGCTCCAGCAGCGACGGACGCACCTCTTCGGTCAGCGGCATTTAACCGTTGACCTGTGCTACAACGGCCCTGGTAACGGCAAGGTCTTCCGGCATCCCAGGCTCACCACGCCAGTTTGCCAACAACACGACAACCGCACGCGGGTACCAGCTCTTCGCGGCGCCCGGCGATTTCCTCACGTCAACACGCATGATCTTCGTAAGCCACGCCTGTAATGCCATATCTTGCAAGGACATTGTTTGGTTCTCACGCTGAACTGTCGTAGGAGAGTTTTCTAGTGTGTTCGTGTGTGTGTTTTTCTTTGCTCTTTTAGTTTCTTTCCTTTATGATAAATCTTTTTTCTGAAGCCTTCACCCGTTTCCTTCTTCTCTGGCGGGCAGGACGCGTCACATTATAATTGGCAAGCCTGCCAGGATCTTGGCATATCAGCTGGCAGGATAGGCCCAGTGTCACGTGTCTCGCCAGCTTAGAAGAATTGATTGGGAAAAAGTGCTATCGTTAATTCAAACGCTCGGGTTGAACATAGAGCAGGCATTTCGAATAATTGAAGAAGAGAGTCAGAAAGAGCAGAAAAATTTTGAGGGAGAAAAAAGAGAATTGGAAGAACAGATACAACAGGCAGAGTCACAGCTCCGCCTCGTGCAAAATAGCGTCGGAAAAGCAGAGTGCATTCAACCCGCCGCACGCGAGATGGAATGCACGCGCACTGCAGGAGGCGATAATGTGGAGAGTAAGATAGATGGAAAAGATAAAAATGTCTCACGGCAGACCAAGAAGGAAGAAGTAGCGTTCCAAGTGCGAGATTCGAAACGTGGTGCATGTGGCACGGCGGAAGGCAAGCCACAAGAAGATGGGTGCATCGAGAGGGTTCCAGCCAAGGGCAGTTGGCTGTCCATAGTTGCGTTTGGCGGTTCCTATAAAGACGAAGTGGTCCTCGAACAGCGAGTGATGACAGACAAGGTCTTTTCTGAAATGAGCGCTTGTGTTTGTAAGACCGCGTTGAAAGGCGGAGTTCCCCCTGATATGGAGAAAGCTGCCATTACGGAGGCTAGAGTTGCTTCTGAAAAGGGAGGGAAAATATTGGCCTTGTCACGGCAATCACAGAAGCTGAGCCATTCGCTGAGTTTGCAAATCAACTAGAACCGCGCTTTAATGATGAAATGTGCACTGTCGATACAGAGTCGCGAAGAAAGGACTTGAACAGGGATGTCATGCACGAGCTAGTTGTCGCTGGAAAATATCCTTGGCGAGGCCCAGATAAGCAGTCTCGGATGCTCACCAGAAAGCAAAAACATGCATCCTCGAGAGAGAGAGCTGGGAGCAACCAGAAGGGGAGAGCTGGACACGTAGACAAGTTCTAGAGCGTCAGCGTAGTCCTCTGGAGAAAGACCGGCAAACTGGAAAACTGCACAAGCTGTCGTATTCAACACGGCGGACATCTAAACGACTGACCACAATGCGGATGAGCAAAAGCAGGCTCAAAAATAGGCATCGGGCGCTAGGTCAGCCACGTCAAGGGAAAGGTATTGCGCCACAAGCGGAAAGAGCCGGCCCAAATATTTCGCGTGATCTCGAAGAGTGGATGATAGCAGTATTTCGGCACCTTCAGATACCGTTGAGAGAAAGCTTGTGTGCCAGATGTGCAAAAGGTAGGAGGAAAGCTGTTTGGAGAAACCGAAGCGGTTGCCCTGAGCAAGATGTTAAATGGGCTCGCTGGAAGCAGGTGAAAATCTGAATCGTTCTGAACTGGCGCAGAAAGGTGAGCGATTTTGCAAGGTCCCATCGACCGGAACTCACAAGCCACACACAGACTAATCGTTTGTAGGCACTTTCTCAACAGCAGCGCTGGAGAGGTTGAATAGAGGGAGAGCATCCGCCTCGCATGTAGAAGGACCGTTGTTAAAATCCCAGTGCCACACAATTCCCACCGAATGAAAAGAAATGAGCGTGTTGATGAAATTCTACAATAAGTCTTTGGGTGCACCCTCACCCCGGCGACCATTGCCGGTAACGCACTCCCTCAAGACAGCAGGATTGTTCACCCTGGGACAGTATTGTCGGCGAAGCAACTGACTGCAGTCACAGTCTCCAGCGGCTGCGAAGCACCTCACCACGGCGGTTGTCAGACCTGTGACGCAGCAGAGAGTACTACGAATCGCTAGATTTGGGCAGGCCGTCATTGGAATCTGAACTTGTCATCGTGTAACACCAGAACATTATCTCGTGCGGCGAGTTTAGAGGTGTTGTTCAAGGTATTAGAGGGCAATAAATGGGACGTAATATGGCGTAATGAGGTTAGTATTAAAGGTGAATCCATTACAGGGCTGAAAAAAGATGTCCTATGTTACAGTGGTTTCCGTATACAGAAAAGAACTGGCAATGGGACAATAAAACCATATCTGGCAACGTTGACGAACTCTGCAGTATGAACGAAAGAGTACCTGTTTTTGTAATTAGGCCTAATAAGAGGTACGAACTCAAGGTGGTACAGGGCTATGCGAATACATTTACCCACGACGACTAGCTAGTGTAACACTTGTATGAAGATGTGAAATCGACAATGGTTATATCAAACACATAGTATACGGTATTTATATGAGACCTAATTGCTAAAGTAGGCAAGAAGCAGGATGATGACAAGGCAGTCGGGAACGATGTCGTGAGTTTTAAAAGTGACAGAGGGGACTTATTAGTACAGTTCGCAGAAAAAAAAATACACTACGCATAATCAAAACGGGAGAGCAGAAGTGGACGTGGACGAGCCCTTAGGGGAACATAAAATTGAAATTGACCTAACTATGCGATAACCCTGGCGTCGTGCAGGATTAGGAGGTGCACGGAAGGTTCAGTTGTAGAGACAACCGTATGGTAAAATCTCAAATTGGGCTAGATTTCAGGAAGGACCGTAAAAAGCTAGTATAAAAGAAGATAATCAACTGAAGAAGTAGAAGAATTCAGGATCGTGCTGCAGAAGCGAGACTCAGCTTTAACCGAGGAAGCAGAGCTTACGACACGGAAAGCCAGCGATAACCTTACACGCATTATCACGAATGTGCCGTAAGATTTGGAGTTACGATCTCAAGACAGGACAATGGTAAACTTTCACAGGAGACAAAAGCCTGACATTATTTACCCCAGCAGGCAGAATAGTGCTCACGGAGTTTTGGACGTTAATCAATAGGCGTACGACAGCAGTTGTATTGTTGTGTAATATGAAGAGGATTGAGCGTGCTGTAAAAAACAGAGACAGTCTGAAATTGGTGAGAAGACTTCTACTCATGGGTAAAAACTAAATGCATGCACTGAAAGACAAGCAAGGCAAATGCATCAAAAATATAGATAAAATGGGTATAGTAGCCTAGGAGTTCCATAGAAATCTGTACAGTAGCCGCGACATCCAGGATATTACTTTACGAGGAAAGGATTCAGATGGGATACACATCCAACCAGTAACAACACAAGAAGTAAAGAATGCTTTCAAAAAATAGAATCGGGCAAAGCACCCGGTGAGGATCAGATAACCTCCGACCTCTTTAAGGATAGCGGGGAAATTGTAGTACAAAAACTCGCAAACCTGTCTACGCAATCCCTTATGACGGTGAGTTTACCATAATCTTGGAAGAACGTGAACATCATTCGAATCCCTAAGAACGCTGCCATGAATGACTTGAGAAACTACAGGTCAATCAGCTTACTGTAAGTTGTCTACAAGATACTAATCAACGTATTCAACAAATTTTTGTGTCACTTTAAATTTTAATCAACCTAAAGAACATAGCAAGGTTACGTAAAAACTACTCATTGAATATTCGCATTCACACGATCAATCAGGGCGCCAGAGAAATTAGCGGAGTGTACTCTACCCGAATGCATAGCGTTCATAGGTAATGAAAAAGCAATGGACCCTGTAGGAACCTAAGGAGTCATTCAGGCACTGCGGAATAAGTGTTTAAACGACCAATATGTAAGAACACTAGAGCACATCTGGAATGGACCACAGCAACCATCGTCCAACATAACGAGAGCAGTAACCTACCTATAATGAAGGGCGCAATACCAGGGGACACAGTCTCTTCACTGTTATTCAGGGCATGTTTACAAGAAATATTTAGAAAATTGGTATAGAAGAAGGTTGGCGTTAGGGTTAATGGAGAGAACCTCAGTATCCTCAGGTTTGCTGATAACGTTGTGTTTCTAAGTAACGCGGGGGACAAATTGCAATGCATGATTACCGCACTGGACCAGCAGAACAAAATCGTGGGCCTAAATATATTATGCAGGAAGCTATAGTAATGCTTAATAATCTCGTCAGGGCACAGCGGTTTGAAATGGGTGGGGAGGCTGTGGCAGTGGTAAGCGCATAGATCTACTCAGTCTAAGTAATGACGCCGGATCTCAACCAGGAGGCCAAGGAGCTAGTGCGAAGGATAAAAATGGTCTGGAGTGCAATCGACCGGCAGTCTAAGATCAGGAATGGCATTTTACTATTGTTCCTGAAAAAGAAAGTGTATTACAGCTGCATCTTACTGGTACTCACCCACGGGGCAGGAACGTGGAGGTTCACTAAGAGGGCTCAACCTATATTGAGGACGACTCATCGAGCAATAAAGGAAAGATGATTGGTGTAACAATAAAGCACACGAAAAGACAAGAGACAGGGAACAAACACGTGTTAATAAAATACTAGTAGAAAGTAGGAAGAAACGGGCGGTTGGTTACGCCTAATAAGTGACATTGGCTGCTTTTTCCAGTAGTTTTTTTCAGTTCCGATGTAGCAGTTTAAAAGCTGATAAGGCTGAAGAACGAATGAATACTACATGTGCACCGTTCAAAACGCTTCCAGTAACACACTCCTATTATGATGATGACGAAGTTCCCGAGAAAGTAGAGGGAAGAATCGCACAGCCGGTAGCGTAGTGGTCATCGCACCAGACGCGTACTCTGGAGGTCGTAGGTTCGGTTCCCCACTCGCAGAAGGGGTGTTATCCCCTTTCCATAGACATCTGTACCGGTTTCCACGATAATAAAATGACCTAGCTCATTCTCCCCTAGGTTTTTGTTGACCTTTGGACTGCCTCCCCTTGTTTTTGCAACACTTGAAGGAGCCCCACATTTCTCGTATGATACGATTATATATATATATATATATATAGAGATATATATATATATATATATATATATATATATATATATATATTTGAATGTATGGTGAATCAGAATGGGATAAGTAGGGGCTCGTTGAAACAAGGCAGAATTAAAACCTCGGAAAGCAGAGGGGAGAATATGCTAGGTCATTGAAACAGATGACGAACTTGGAAAGACTGAAAGTCGAAAAAAAGTGGCCCGCGGGTGGGACCTGATCCCACGACCTGCGACCTGCAGACGCGTATTATCTAGGTCGTGGGTTCGGATCCAACCCGGCGGGCTTTTCTTCTCCACTTTCCTACAGTCTTTCCAAAGTCGTCGTCTGATAAATAACCTCCCACATTCTGCCCTTCGCGTTCCGAGGTTTTCTTGACTGCCAACCCTTGTTTCTCTCTCTCTCTCTCTCTCTCTTCTATATATATAATATAATATATATATAAATATTATATATATATATAGGCGAATCAGAATAAGAAATGAGGGGCTCGTTGAAAATAACACAGACATAAAATTTGGCATTCAAGAAAACCTCGGTAAGCAAAGGGGAGGGTATGGTAGGTCATTGAAACAGATAAAGAGTTTGGAAAGAATGAAAGTGTAGAACAAATGCCCGCTAGGTGGGATCCAAACCCACGACCTCCAGAATACTGGTCTGGTGCGGTCTTCTAAGACCGGTCTTCCAGAATACCGGTCTTCCAAACTATTTATCGCTTTAAATGACCTACCATATCCTCCCCTTTGCTTTCCGAGGTTTTCTTGACTGCCAAACTTTATTTCTGTCTTACTTTCAACGACCCCCTCATTTCCGATTCTGATCTGCTACATGCATAGCGAGGGCCTCTGTTCTGGCATTCTTGGTGCCAAAGGATGCTTAAGAGGGTTCAACGCTGTTCGACCACTCTCGACATGTCGTAGACACTCGAGTCACGGCCCGGGGGTAAAAAGAAGGTCCCCTTCAACCCGAGATGTTGGATGGTGCTGGCTACCACCCCCAGCCCCGGAAAAATATAAATTGACATAAATACCCCAGAAAGTGGAGGGGAAAAATAGCCAAGCCGGTAGCGCAGTGGTTATCGCACCAGACCGGTATTCTGGAGGTCGTGGGTTCGGATCCAACCTGGCGGGCATTTTTTTCTCACTTCATTCTTTTCAAAATTCTTTATCCGTTTCAATGACCTACCATAACTCTCCATTTGCTCTCCGAGTTTTTCTTTACTGCCAACATTATGTCCTATATGATATATATAAATAATATATATATATATATACAGAAAGAAATGCCGGCAGTCTACAACGCTAAAGAGGGCAAGGGAATGGTTAGACGATTTTTTGACCGTTAGTGAAGGTACTTTTTTATCAATTTAGGTAGAAAGAAAGAAACAAGAAAAACAAAGAAAATACCTAATTGGAAAGGACATATTGGAGATCTAATCGAAAGGCGTGGGTTCGCGTCCCCACTTTGGGCGCGTGTTTTCTTTCTTTCTTTCTTTCTTTTTTTCTTACATTTATAAAAAAATAACTTCACTAACGGTCAAAAAATAGTCTAACCATTCCCCTATTCCCTCTGGCGTTGTGGACTGCCGGCATTGCTTTCTGTATTTCCTAACGAGCCCCTCATTTCTATATTCAAATATATATATATATTATATATATATATATATATTGGAAAAGTACCATTGGGCTCTATATGGGTACAAATAAACTTCAGGCACCAAAAGTTAAGAAAGGCGAGCGTGTAACATTTTATAAATTTTTACCCACCACGTTTTTAACTTTCTGTACGAAATGAAAGAAGGTGAGGCAAATGTATCTCCCCAAAACCATATAAGCATATATTCCGCCGTCCACACAGCAATGCTTTTGCCCATTGAATAAGACCGCCTTGTGGCTTCCGCGGCAGGTCCGTAAGCCGACTTTTTTAGCGGAGTATTTTTTGCAAATAAAGTTTATTCAGTTTTTACGCCGAGTGTCTTTGATTTCATGGCATTACTGCACGGAATAGGCATTGCCTGTGGCTGGAGTGCAATAGTTCTCGTTTAAAGTCACAGGAATGTGTGCGTCTTTTGGGTTTAAATTATTAAGTATAAGTTGTGAACATGGTCCCCTTCAGTCGCTTTTTTTCAAAAAGCGAAAAACATTTTTTTACAAAAATTCGCTTTTAGTGCAGGACAGTTTTGTTATGTGTGCCTTCAGAAAACGCCAGAAAAACATAGGCACTCAGCATGTCAGTGATTAACAAGGCATATACTCTTGCAAGAGATAAAATAAATGATCAACAGATACTTTTTACTGCAGATAAATTTTTTGTCCAGATCAATGTGTTGGTGTCGTTTCTTCTACAGCACCCGTCGCGTAAGTATTTTAGCAAAAAATGTAGAACTTTTTCCCGCAGAAGTTGCAGTCTTTGTTAAATATTTTGGAAGTTTCCCTGTTTTCCGCAATATTCAAAGAATGGGCGATAAGACAGTAATGTTATCTAGAAGCTTTTAGATGCTTTTGTTCGGTTAGCGGCCCCGCAATATAGACAAAAAACAGCACTCCTTTCAATGGCGAACATGTTTGTATACCTTTCAAACTAATGATTTCTGCCATGCTTGATATATTTCGGACATTTTATTTCTGTAAAGCCGTCAGACCTTATCACTCAAAAACAATGGTATATAAATCACTATTATTCACACAGGCAAGAAGCCGATTGTCATCATTCCTTATATGGTGTGGCACAAGGTATATCGAGAAAAGAGAATACCCTCCCAGACAAATTTAGCATAACCATTTCGTGCTTCTGCGAACATATAGGAAAGTTTTTCTAGACAGTCGAAAAAGGGCTCTATAAATAAAAACATCCTTAAGTAATTGTTTTGTTCTCATATTTAAATAGTGGTTTCCAGGTTGACTTGTTAAGTTCTGCGGTAACCTGCCTGAAATGTTTGGAGATACTCGCATTCTTTTTTAAGGGCAAACTTTTTTCGTACCAAAGGAAAAATATCTCAGAGGCTCTACGTGTGCCTAAACAGCGAGCTTTAGAAATCAAATGTCTTAGAGTGTGTTGTAGTGGCGCGTGGTGACCGGTAAGGGTGCCAGCCATTAGTAACATTTGTACCAATGCATACAGGCTACACTATTCGATAAGAAGCTAGAGTATACAGATACTGTTTACGTTTTTTTATTTTTCTTACCTTGGAGAGGCATGTTGAGTAGACCATTTATTCTCGACTCCCAAAACACCGTCAGGAGACTCCAACTAAAGGGTTCATTTTATTTTTGTTTACGTGTTTAACGTATCTTTTACGTATTTAACATTACCTGTAGATTCTGGGACTGAAGCCCAGCTCGCCTTGAAGCTTCACAGATGAAAATTTGTCAGAATATTGTTTTCGTAATGACCAAAACATTACATTTACGGTGTGCTGTGCTGAATCTAATGAAGCAATTAAAATATACCTATGATTAAAATCAGCATGACGAAGGAAGCAGGTTTTTTTATCGGAATGCCACCCTTTTGCACGGACAATTCCTTCAAGTTCTTTTCCGTTGGTCAGGTGGGATTAGGAAACAATTCATGACATTGTCATGACAACACAAAGCATGCTGTCATTGTCTTCAGACTAGAAATTACACAACAAAAGGACTTGCGCTGCTCAGAAAAAGTGCCGCAAGTTCTTTTGAATTTGCGGCGATGACAACAATTGCATCACTTAGATTCCAGAACATACCGAATATTTCTTGGGAAATTATAAATATGAATATGCATAAGGACGTTAGTTATATATGCTTATGAACGCATATAAATGCATATGAATAATAATATGCATATGAACGCTATTTAACATGGCGGGAATTTTCTAGAGCAACACCGCAATCATTCACGTTCCACCCAAAAATAATGAGTGTGCCTCTGAACTTCGGTTCAGGAGATCGAAAAAAACTTTTACAAATTCGGAAACGCTCACACAATAAAATTTTTGAGGAATTTTAGAAAAGCGCCTGGATAATAATGTCCTTACATGCCATCGGTTAAAATAGGAGGAAAGGTTTGAATAATATGATCGCACACCTGTCAAAAAATGTTTTTTTAAAAGTGTTTTTAAATCTTTTTACATGCTCCCATTTCTCAAAAAAAGACATCAATTGTAAGTCGTACTTCGTCGCTTTTTAGCTACTGCCTCAGTTGCTCGGGCTATAAATTTATATTTATTATACCCGCCCAAAAGGTTGTGTTTCCAAGCGTGTTATGGAAACTTTCGAACAGTAGTGTCTACCCGGTTGGGCGTAAGGTAATTTTTCTTAAGCACGCATCCTCCGAAATCCATTCTTTTCAGAATACAACAAGAACACAGGAAAGTTTTTTAGCACATGACTCCTGTGCTCAAGGTTGGTTAAATACGACCATGACACAAAAA
Organism: Haemaphysalis longicornis; assembly: GCA_013339765.2. Lineage (NCBI taxonomy): Eukaryota > Metazoa > Arthropoda > Arachnida > Ixodida > Ixodidae > Haemaphysalis > Haemaphysalis longicornis. Next base: position 58,560,065 of record CM023455.1, on the reverse strand, counting down.
ATCAAAGGTAAAACAGACGCCAGCACCACATTAAATTTGACCTTAAAGCTGCAAAAAGGCATCGAAACACTGGTAGGCATAGTAATTATTCTCTTTCTGGGTCAAGAAGAATTCTCTCGATTCAGCTTACGTAATTGTTCTGCTGCGATTTGAAACAAGGTTTTTAGTTCCTGTCCTGTTGTTGCCAAGACCATTTGCATCCCTGTGGTTTTAAGCCTTGTATTAAGTAGGAGAATGGTGAGAACTGTATTTACGTTGTCACGTACCAAAAAACTTTGGAAAGTATGGCCACTAAATAAGCTTTATAAGCGAACGAGGTGGTTTTTACAGCGACAATGTATGTCAAACACAGCCAGTACTCATTCCACTGACGCAGCTTTACTCGGTACCGTATCTCCGCTTGTCGTGGCACCACCGACGGCTCTCCATCAGTTTTGTAAACCTCGCCACCACCGATGCCCTTTTCGCGAGTTATGAAAATAATATTAATGGTGCTTGTGCCGCTCTCCGCAGTTACAATTTTACTTTATACGTTACGAATGCGTGTGGTGTGCTCAGAGGAAAAACTTGAGTGAATGAGGCAACTTTATATAAATCAAGCTAATAGCACCTAATGAATGGGAAAGTGAATTTTGTCTTTATATTCAACCACTAAGTGCGTATATTTCCTGCTACCTGTATATGCGCACACGAATGAAGGTGCATGACATAAGCGAGGGAAAAAACGGCCGTGTACAGCTAGGCTTCAATCGTTCAGCGATCACATGCCAGCTGTACTTGTGAGAGATTTAAAAAATGGCGCCTCACTGCAAAATCGACCTCTTTGCGGTCATCCTTCGTCTACAGGGGGTGGAGTTGATAAATACCACAGCGAAAAAGACGCCAACGATGCGGCAGGGAAAGGAACAGACCCACGTCTGGCCGGTCAAAAAAAGGACACAAAATTCTAAGTTTCATTTAGTTCGCTGTGTAGGAAGTATGCTCAATTGCAAATCGCACGCAAAGGTGTTTTGTTTCCTTCAGTGTTTTGATTGACCCAATTTTATATGCTGACGTCCTTCTTTGAAGTAAAAAGGGCAGGGACGTTTTGGTTTTTGTTTAGTGGTTTTATATTTTTGCGGTCAGATGCCTTAATTAGTTTTGTAATTAGAGAATTTCATTTCTGAATATATGCCTTATTTGTTTATCCCGCATTTGTTTCCCTTTTTACGTGCCCAGCTAAACGTTTGGCTAATACCAAAAGAAAACACGCCGGGTTCACTTCCACAAAGACGAAAACTGCTGATTACGTGTCTCTTTCTTTACAATACTCTATAGGTTTAACTTTTGCAGTTGTTTTTCTATTTGATAAGTACCAGGGTACCGTGCTATCAGGTCGGCTGAGGAGGGTACGCATTTTATAATGGTTGTAGATTTAAACACCACCTAACAACTAGAACGAACAAGTGGAATACCCCGTGGGCTTGGGTATTTTCGAAAAAATAAATAAGCATAATTTGCCGGTCAACAAACCAAGAAAACTACATATGTATCCCTCTGCGGAAAAGGTTAAAGAGACTAAATTCAAGCCACAGCAGAGTGACACACATTTTTCGAGTAAAATTTGATATGCGAGCATGTTTTTCTTTTACGTTCACCTTTCTTTGCCTCATGAAAACATCTGTCCCACTTAAGAAATATGTTCTACTAGAAAATATTGCGCCGTTACTTTGACTCTGTGTTATCGTAGCGTGGCAGCATTTACGTGGAGGAAGTGTGCAATGAATGTTTGCAGGTGCTGTTGGAAGCGTGGCTTGAGTAAAATGCGAAAAGTTAATTTAACTCCTGGTTCATGTCGTTCGTCGCGGCTACAGGGTATACTAAGCACTCCTTAAATCGCCACTTTTGGCTTATATTGGTTTGCAGTATTTGATAGGATTGCTTTTATCGTGGAAATTAGGTGAAAAAGGGCTTTTATGTATGTTGGCTGTTATAGAAAGTAACGAGACACATTAGGTAAAAATGCAAAAAAATGCTTTCATTTGCAGTTGTTTTGACAACTACGTCACCAGTCATGCAAAGTTGGGCCATCTTCAAAAAACCCACACGCTATTTATGTCCACTGCCAAACAAACACCCTTACCAAGGTGAAACGCATATGGGAAAATACTAATTCATTTGTTATAGTTAGAAACCAGGACATTTGACATCAATTATAAATTTGCACATGTACAGCACTTCGTCCGTGTTAGATGTCGACGTAGTATATTTTAATAGTAAGAATCGCGTGTTCCTAATCGGCAGCCGTAAAAGTGCATACGCGATCATAGTTTTAATTACACCTTCCTAGGTCGAGCGTTAAGTGATGCTTAGAACACAGGAACCAACACTTTGCGACAATAGGTAACGCGGATATGCATCATCCTTTCGGTTGCTGCTCACATAACTTTAAACCGAACTTCAATACAGAGGACAAGAAATGTTGGGACCCAGCAGTCGCAGCGACGATCCAGCACATTTCAAAATTTTCTACAGTCGTCATTTTGAGTAACACTTTATCTCAATGTTCTAGGATGGCGTATTATATACAGTTGCCGACTAATCTGCAGTAAATATTTTTTTCGTGCTCAAATGATGCCAAGAATATCCTTGTTCATAAACACCTTTACGCAAGTCTGAAAATATTTATGTATAGATGAGTGCATTAGTACAGCTACTGTTGGTTTTGCCTATTTGTAGCCGTGTTTCTTTGACGTATTTATAAAAGGCTTGTGCAGTGAATTCTAAATGTCCTGGTACATACAAGCTGCACACATATCTGTCCAAAATACTTTTCCGAGATGGTCGACTAAGATGGACGGCACTAGGTTCGCTACAGCCAAGCGATCTGCTCTCGCATTGTTCTATCATTCCTTGCCAGCTGCCTCTCAAAGCGGATAGCAGACGGCGCTCACGTTCCTTGCGGAATGATATAACAGTCAGTCTTTAAGGTATAAATGGTGTTTATATTTACCATTTAAATGGCACCAAGAACCCCACAAAAGTGTAAAACCTAATTACTTAGAATAACTACTTTCGAAACAATAAATGACGGCAAAGAAATCACTTCAAGAATATATCAGAAAAAACCACCACCGGAGCAGTGGTCACATAGTTCAAAACAGCTAGTATTACGTATAGCCAGGTGTAAACTTCAAGATTTCGACAAAGAGGAGTACTTAACTCAACACTGCTATAAGCGCGCACACATGCGGTTGGTTTTTAATATTGTGTTCGTGAACTGGTATATATATTCAAAGAACATATTTAGTTTTCACACCGTAATGCCGCTTCGTCAGCTGATCAATAAGTATAAAAAAACTGTGGTAGCATTCTTTTAATTTTCCTCCAGTCTTCTTTACAGGCAAGTTACGCGGGAGCTTAGAGAGTTCCCGCCATAGTTTTCTGAGCTCCTGCGATTAGTTGTGTGACAGGACGTTGCAATAAATACCTAAAAAAAGACGACTACCTTAAGGAAGAATACCAGTTAGTACTTTCTTTGATAAGTGGGGTTATGGTCTAGCATAAGCAACTAACTTTTTATGTTGTACTCTTTTGTACAAGAGAGACTTTAGGAATGGCACAAAAACATTACTATCTAGCATGTCAGCAAGAAATCTGGTTGATTCGTGTGAAATAAAAACATGACTACCTAGCGTGTCAGGAAGAAAACTGGTTGATTCTCGTGAAAAAAAACAGAGGTACAAGATATCCCTCCAACTACCCAGGTACTATGGTCAACTTAGCGTACTTATATCATAATGTCAACCTTGGTCAGCTTTGCATGCAATTTGACGTCATCTGGAGCTTTCCTGCGTAATGGGGAAGCTGAGATTGGTTGCTCGTTAGGAAAGTTTGAATGTAGATCATCATAAAACTAAGATTTCAATCCATCTGGCTATAGGTAAGGGAACGTTTACTAATATGGATATATATTACAAAAGAGAGAACGCAAGAATATAAAGTAACAAAAAACATGGCTCTGCCTAACCCGGCAAACTGAGGTGAATAAAAATATAAAAAAAACTCTTTTTGTACCTAATAAAGCGAAAACTCTGATCAAGTTAAGCGCATTTTTTTTTAATATAAATGTTAGCTCCAATCCACGCTCTCATGGTGGTTGGAAAGAAAGTTGTAAGCGGCACCCGCACCAATTGGCCACGCGATCATTTGAATTCACTCACGTGACTCTACAAAGAGTGAAACCAGAGATTCTGCTAGCCGTTACCTGGAATTTGCGAGGGGGGGGGGGGCGGGGGGCGTCACGAACGCCAAAGCGTAGGCCACGCCGAGCTAGAGCTGCGGCCACCGCCGCTGTATCCTGGTCCTGATTCGACAGATAAAAAATGGAGCGGAGCGGGTTTTGAAGGGTGAGACAACTGAACCTGGCTATGCTGATGGGCTAGCTCGGGGCTAACCACCGCAGGAGATCTGCGCAGACAGCCGACCGATTCTGCGTGTGCGCTTAGTGATTTCCCTATAAACCATTTAAACTAGTTAGCTTAGTAAATTTGAGAACTTAGATGAAGCTGAGGGAACTTCATTGATGGCTATTAATCAGAACCAGTTGCTCTTTTCGCCTTTTGTAATACCTCTTAAAAAACAAGCGAATTGGTATTCGCCGATTTCAAAAACGGAGTCCCATTCGTGGCAAGCAGTGCACAAAAATTTGGGCTCCTCTAACGGCCAGATGTCTGTATGTGGAATCTACGGTTTGTTTTCCCACCCCGCAAACAAATCCTTTGCGTATCTTTCCCGTGCGACTACTTACTTCTATCAGGTCTGGGTTATTCAGGAGTTGCTGCCGAACACGTTAATCAAGCCGTGCGAAGGAAGCGCGCAGTGGAAAAAAAGCTTTGATAAAACAAGCCCAGAACAACAGTAGCTAAATCAGACGACAGAGCCTTCGGAGTGATCACACCCATGCGCCAGACGGGGTGAGCTGCTCCTGCGCGCGGAGCACACGGGGTAAATTCTCCGCGCCATCTAAAATGTGCTCCATAAATGACACCCCTACACCCACCCCCCCCCCCGACCGCCACCGCCTCCGCCGCGTTGGGAGTTTATAAATATATATGTGGCATCTGAATTAACAACATATGTTTTAAAGAGTTTTTTTTTTACTTATAAAACAAATAAGACACTTTTTTGTACATACGGAACTTCAAATTCACCTAATGAACATCAGGTGGACGACCTTAGGAAAAGCTGTACGATTATTTCCGGATGAAGAAAATTCTTAGAATTATCATGGCTATCAATGTGTTAGAAGTGTTCTTTATGGCGCTGTGGCTACTGTTCTAGTTTCTGTTGAATTTTACCCCATGCACTTTTTGTTACTTAGTGTTCACATCAATCGGTGACCTTATCTTGTAATGAAAACAAACCATCTGTTCGTCTTCACAAATGAAGTCAGGAGCTCCTTGACGCTTACGAGGAGGAATGTAACCAGGTTATAACTTCTAATTTTGCTCTTGTGTAAAGGACAGTCTAATACACTTTGTTTGATATTAAAAATTTGGTTTCAAAATAAGTGAGGAGACAGTGCTGTGGCATTCGATTAAATTGGGGCTCCGCCTTGCACGTCACTGTGTTTGCCTCCTTGTAAGATATCTGCGGTTGAACACAGACTACGCAGGAGCACCACTTTGCTTCAATAAACCTGCATAGCTACAAATATATCTCTCTGTTTATGGGCGAATGAAAAGACCTGCAGATGTCAGCTGCATGCATGCACCGAATGTCTTACCACGTGGCCGAATAAATGAAGCATGCCGCATTCACCCATAGCAAGGTACGTAGTTTTTGAAAAACCAAGGCTCCTACACGACATTCATATAAAACTAGAGACTAGAGTATTTCAACTGTGCTCCAACCTGTGCTCGAAATACACGCAGCATAGATTGTGCGCCAACTCCTTTCGTCACTGAACGACATGTGCATAATGAACTCGACAAAACCCCAACACGTGAAACTGGAGAAGTTGAAAGTAATCCTGCATACGGTGATGAAGCTCACAATGCTTTCACCAAGTCAGTAAACATTGAATGCAAAAGCAAACCAAATACGGAGTTAGAATTTTTACTAGCGAAAGCGGGAAAACCATTCCTTGTTTCATGGCATACAATCCATAATTTCGAGGACGTGGAGGAGCATGCCATCTTTGCTTTAACTGAAGCATGCAGTTGTGAATTAGTTGGTCCATTGAATGAAGTGTTGCCTAGATGTCTCAGAAGTGCATTGACTCAACGTTCCAAAGAAAAGCGTAGCGACTGGTCTTCGGCGTGTGCACAACGTCTCCGCAGCGTCAAATCTCTTCGCGTAGTGAACGGAGACTATGGTTAAATGCCAAGTATCGTCACTTGAACACACAACACAGCACGACGGCGGAGTGTGGTATTTCGGACACCGGAAAATTTACACAGAATCCAGACACAGGGTTTCAAAACTGCCAATCAACTTTAGGATGGCCTTTTGTGTTTGATGGGGTTGGGTACCAAAAACCTATGCTTTATTTATTACATTTCGTATTAACAACATTGACAATGGGAACTATATTAATTCTCCGAGTATCACGACCAAGCTGACCGGGAGACCTTGTGTGAGTAATTTACAAGATACGTCTAGCATGCTGAAGTGTAAACGCAAAAAGAACCGGGAGTGTCAGTGTGAATTCAAAGGTGGACGTTCTCCGGATAGTTCCATTGTCCATTCAATAAACTTAGACATCCTTCGCATGAAGACTTGGTATTGTGATTTGACCAATATGTATGGGCGCTGAAAATCTGATCCAACTGTTGATGGATGTGTATATGCGTTCGTCCGTGACACGTCGTTGTTTGAGTTTTTTCACTGTCCCTGGATATTGTCTGGACTGGGGTCTATAAAAAATTATGGATGTCAGTCTGTGGGCGAAATATATTGCTAGAAAATGGCAAGCACACTATTACAATTTTCTTCTGAAAAGCTGCTTTTAAACGTGTATCAAAAGTATACTTTTTGTGCACCACCCTGTGTGAGTCCTGTCCTGCAAAAAATTTATTTAGCGCATCAAAATGACTGTTTTCTGCGATTTTGATTACTGCTTTTATTACAACACCGACAGACTTTCTCAGCAACACAATATACATACTACACAAAGAGGGGCATTTCTGCACTAATATATATTTACGTTGTCAGCAACTTCATAGTAATTTTCTATTCACATTTTGCAGCTCGGCACATCTCAATAGTGAGAATATGTCGCCTGCTAATCGAAAATGGTTTAAGTAGTTCCAGTTTATTTGCTACCAAGCATCTCCCCATTCAAGCCACTAATACCCCCGCCAAACATGCTGTGGACAGTTTGGTGAGATGTTATTTGCTTGTTGAACTCTTTCAGATAGGGAAATTCTCGTATTGGTCGTTAAACCTATCGTGCCCGTATATCTCTCATGTATGTGTTATCAAAGAATCTGATGTAGGTTTCCTCTATTCCTTGATCTTTAACGCTCTAAGCACTAGTGCTGAGTACAAGTCAAATAATGTAGTCAAGAGTTCGACGAAAGTTCGTCTGGTCAGGTATCATGATGAGAACGAAATGCGGTCACTGACCAAGTCAAGGTGAAAAACACAGAGACGTTTCGGAACCCGTACGGGGTCCGATACAGTGTGATCAAGGAACCCGTACGGGTTCCGAAACGTCTCTGTGTTTTTCACCTTCACTTGGTCAGTGACCGCATTTCGTTCTCAAGTCAAACAATATTTCATAGTCTACAAATGGCATGTACAGTGGTTTCGTGTACTCGGAGGACCTTTTTATTATTTGATTACCCCATGATAGCTTACCATCGTTAAGTATGTTATCATAAACCCACCATGCTCTCGGGGTATGAGGGTATGATATCTACGACTTACGTGGTTACCTATCGCTTCGGTAAACAGCTTGTATGAAACAGAGGGTAGCTCAAGGGTCTGTATCTCTGAAGGCCTTTCGTATCTCATTTCTTTTGAATTCGAAATATATGGGCATTGTAATAGGTTTTTAGCTCTTTTAGGTTTATTAGGTTTCCTCAAAAATACTTTTAGTTTTTCCGCCATGCCTAGCGTACTCTTACTCTGCTCGTCTAAGAGCGCGTTCAGTGTCTTTGCCGATAGCGATAGCCAACTGTCTCTTAGGTGCTTTTAGTTTCATCCTATTTGGAGGGTTTTCTAAAAGACTGTATGTTGTACGCTGGCACTAACTTGACTGAAAACAAACAAAAAATTCGGAGGCAAAGGATTGTCTTTTGGAGCTCGGGACAGGAGGCGGTAAAGGTCAAAGTGAGAGGCCTTCGTCTGGTGGTGGACGGAACTAGGCTGTTCCTGCTGTATTTTCTTACTATAAAACAATGCGGCTGCATCAAGAACGATTAAAAAACAATAACGACGGGGATGGTGATTGCGAACAAACTACGATTTCTTGTAAAAAAAATTTGCGGTGCAACAAGTTTGAAAAATAAAACACCAAAAATAACAAAGCCATAGTTGCCGCATAAGCATCCCCCAAGATTCTCTTAATAAAGATTATCATCCTGCTCCCCCCAAAGGCGAATCTGTAAATTGTAACTATAAAACAATTGTGCAAACAACGAACTCTTCTATGTGGCGAAGTAGGGTTGAATCGGAGTAATATGATGACCCCGCCCTCCACGCATTATTGTAATGTCCCTTATCACCCCCAGCAATGAAGTTGTAGACAAATTATGAAAACTTCCCGTTTTGGACGATGTTGTTAACCATCGAGAAGCTGCTATTTTACATGCCGTTGTCGGTTTGAGGTCCAACTAAAAGCAAATTTTTTGTTGTGGAAATCTGTGTGAGGGCATTGAAAGTTGTAGAATACGAGATCAGCTAACCATTCGCACATAATGGTTGAAGTAATCAACTTCAATGTTCGCAACTTGACACCTCGCATTTACTCCGGGGGTCATTTGTAGACCAGTTTGAATGGAGGCACTTGCGGAGTTCCCCCAAACTGCTGTGTTGTACGAAAACTTGACATTATGGACAATTGATTGCGTTGGATTTGTTTCAGCATCGACGTACATCGACTTTATACCCGCCGTAGTCTTGCTGAACAGTTATCATAGACGTCCGTTGGGTGTTAGTGCATCGAGGTGCTTCCATGATTTGTATTGTTTACGGGTTATTCCTTTGTAGTTGTTCGTGTGGCGTTTGGGCGCCCACCATTAGGGCCTTTGGGCGCCCACCTGGTGTTAGGGGTGCGCACCAATTCGCAAATGCAGCACGTGGCGACTGCGTTTGCAATATTATTTGATCTCGACTAGCACACGAAATGGTCGGTTGGGGTGCGCAATTTTCGTATTGTTCATGGTTGCTTCGCCACTTCATGTATCCGTCACGGTGAAAGGTTGACGACGCATTTTACCTTCCTACCAGTGTTATATCAGAAGTGGGCTGGAGAATGCACCCTGCGATATTGTCTTCGGTACATCGTTACCTCATTCTTGATTTGTGTCAGGGTTGTGGAAAACCTTCACCTTAAGATGCGACTTAATAAGTGCGGAGCAATTTTAGACGCCCGGGTTGCTGTTGTAACTCGACCACGGTAACGGTATCTAGCCACCATAACACGGCTTCACGCACCTAAACAGGGGTATTCGGAAAGTACCTAAAGAATACTTGAGCAGAAGGCTTATATTGGAAAAACCATTGGAAACGTTAGAAACACTTGAAAATTTTACATACCCCCAATTTTCTACGAAAAAAATGCTGGAACAGCTCTGAGCGAAAGGTTACGGACAACCGAAATGAAACCTTTAAGTTTTTTTTCTTCCGGAAGCAGCCCAGAAACACTGATATGCATGTAAGATGTCGTAACATTGGAAACATATCGCACATAACACCCCCGCCGGCCGAGCAGGAGAGACACAATCTAAAATTACTTATTTCGTAGCCGTATACTTTTGCTCTCAACAAAATATTTGAAGCAAAATTTATGTACTTATCCGGCAGGCCCGCTTTTGTTTAGTTATGACTGTTTCTTGGGTGTTTTTGTACGGTAGTAAGCTAAAAAGGCTCCCTGTTGGAGGAAAACTCGGCGTGCTTAAACGGGCGCAGAAAGTCTCCAGCACGTGCTAGAAGAAAGAAAGAACACAATGAACCGACGTCGTGGTCGTGTCTTTCTTGCAGAACAAGAAAGAAAAGATAAATAGAAGTGTGCGTGCTGCCCTAGGCGAAGACGCGCGAGCAGTGCAAAGGCGCCAAGATTCAATTGCGCTTAACAAGCCTGGGTTAAATTCATCGAGGGACGGGTGGCAGCAAAGAGCAGCGAAGGTGTTCCGTGCCAGATGCGCAGACGCTATTATGTTGTGATGAGATTCACACTGAAGCAAGCAAAACGCGGACTATAGAGGCTTCGAAAAGATCACAGCTTCAACTGGTCGAGATTAAGCCTTAGACCCTCGCGTTACAGGGCGATGTCAGTTCGTTTGTGCCACCGTGGGACACGTTCCTTTTAGGCGCAGTGTTTGGCGAGATGCTTGCAGAGGGGCATTTGGATGGAAGCTGCAGTTTTTAGGCCAGAAATGAGTATACCAGTATTTCGAAATGAAGCACAATTAATAAATTAACGCGTCATTGTCTTACTAAAGAAAACTAGGCCCTGCGTCTCTGTATTGGCGTTTATAGATGTCTCGAAGCAATCTCAGGACTGCATCGGTAGCAACCACAAGATGATACTAAAACTAGTCAAGAGTGGGGGATAAAAAACTTCTGGTTAATTGATGCTCCACACTGCACAACGTTCACGCTGCATGGAACGGATTTAGCAAATTTCGGTTGCCCTATTCGGGCTGGGCCATCTTCCACCAGCGAAGCGTCGCACAATAGTACTAGTCAACTGCAGGGGTAGAAGCGTTCGTCGATCTCATCAAGGTGTTTGGCGGGCACCAAGGGGTGTGTCGATGGGCAATCTAAGCTCTCACAGTCGCCTCTGTGAAAACAAAATTGTAGAAGTAGCCAGCGCCTCTGCAGCTGTAGCACAGCAGACAGCAATCGGAAGTTTGCGACGCAATTTTGGGAGGCGTGCTGGAGAATTTGGCACGTGTTCAGGGGGCTGAAAAAACGGCGGGGGTGGTGGCATCGGGGTGACTGAGATTCGGGCTTCTGTTTTTAGGGGCGAAGCTCCTTAAGGCGTGGGTCTGTCCATCCTCGACGTATGTATGTAGCCACCTCGAGTTTAGTTCTTGGATTGTTTACTAGATGGCGTGGCTACCTCTAGTTTAGTTCTTGGATTGTTTACTAGATGGCGGTGCTTGTATATGATGAAAAGATGCGCTTGGATTGTTTACTAGATGGCGTGGCTACCTCTAGTTTAGTTCTTGGATTGTTTACTAGATGGCGGGGAGCGTTGTAATAAAATCTGTTCGCTGTTGGCGCGCGCTCGGAGTCGCCCGATGGATAAAGGCCGACCTCCATGCAGCGAAATGGCGGCGAACGTCGCCCGGCGGCGGCCGCTCCGCCGCCGGCGTCGAAAATACGGCTGTTCGTCGGCGATCTACGCGAGCTAGATGTCGAACGCGCGGCGGCGAACGCGACCGGAAGCGGCACACTGCATTTTGAGGCCGCAGCCAATCACAGCCTCGTACTTCGTTGTACTTCCTGTCCTATCTTCCATCGGCGGCGTTCGCCGGGTCACGTTGCATGGAGGTTGGGGTGGACGAAAACTGAGCGGCGCGTCAAACCACGGCGTCCGCTGCGCCAAGTTCGCCGAGAAACTTCGCTGCATGGAGGTCGGCCTTAAAGCTGCAGAGCGGCGAGTGCGCCAGGCGGCGGCAGCGCGTGCTCGCAGACAGAATCCCGATGTGCGAGCCCGCGAGGCAGAAGCGCTCCGTGAAGCTGCGCGACGCCGCCGCCAAGATCCTGCCGTACGAGAGTGGGAGGCCGAATCGTGTCGTCTGGCTGCGCGACGACGCCGCCAAGATCCCAGCGTTGGAGAACGAGAGGCCCAAGCGTCACAGCAACGGCGCGAGGATCCTGCCGCACGCGAAGCGGCACGGCTGCGGTACGAAGAGGATCTCCAAAACGTCAGAGAACGGGAAGCGGCGAGAAAGCTCGCGTATCGGCAGGTAGACCCCGAGGCAGTGAGAGCTCGTGAGGCGTCTGCAAAACGCATCAGGCGAGCTCATCCCCAAGGTGCCGACGCGCGGTTTAAACGAGACTTTCTAGACGTTACGTTCGGACACAGATGTAGTGGGCGAACTTTCACTGAAGAGTCACGGTTTTACCGATGATTTCCCCTCAGGAGTTTCGCCGACTCATCATCATTCACCCCGTGGATATGCTGTGGATTTTTTGATCGTGTTGTCGGTCGCACAGGTCTCTGCAGGGTATTTTGGGGTAGTATTGGAATATTATCGAATAACACTGTGCGTTTAGCTAGTGCGTGCTTGTGAATAATTTCTTCTGGTCTTTGCGAACTACGGGTCGAATGGTTTTGTGCACGTTCTCCGTTGATAGTAAAAGGGCAAAGCCTAAATAGCCGTGAATGAGTTAGGTAATTTGTTGCACAACGTAGGGCGTGCGACGAAGGGTCTCTTTATTATTAGTCTCAACCAGTACCTAAGCGTGAGTTCCTTGGGTGTAAGATATCATGTCTTTGAACAGCTCCTACTTCACTCCACGTCTTATGAGAACAGAGATTTTTTCTTCCGTTATGCATGCTTTTGATCATCCAAAGTGCCTGTTTATTTTCTCAACAAGAAAAACAACCGCGTTGAAGAAATTCCGGGTCTGTATTTGTACTAGGATCTCAGCATGCATCACCTACAACACAGGTTGGGATTTTAAACTTTACTAAGTGTGAATTGTGTAGTTGTTTAGATAGTGTGATTCACTTACATAGGACGTGTACATCTCAGAAGTACCACTCAAGGGCTTTAATAATCTTTTGTGGTGTAGTAACCAACGTCTTGTGGGATGTCCTAAAAACGCACCTGCTATAACACTTCTTCATCGTTCCGAAAAAGCGAGGTAGCGCGGCTTGTTGGTACATACTCCACAATTGAACAACAGCACTTAAACGGGAGCAAAGATTGACAAAACAGACCGCTCAATTGCAATTCAGCGCTCTTTCCTGTCAACCTTTTAACGTTCTACCTGCTGGTAATTGGGAGGTGCATTAGGCCAAGTAGCCACTCTTACGAGTGTTTACCTGAAGATCCATAGAAAAATATAGGTTAACAGTGCTGTCAGAGAACGATGGGTCACGTTACCTCTGCAAGTGGGCACTCGGCTGTAGAGGTGGTTTTCTTCATTTATTCTGAGGAAGCAAATCAATCTCAGCCAGAAAACCTTGAATTCGGCTTTCCGCTTTGGTTGTAGTGGCTGGCGACTTACAGAACACGTAGGTGGTAATATTATTTCTCTTACAGTACGTGAAACAGTACTTACTAACCGAAGTTGGCTCAGGGAATTTGCGAAAAATGCAGTTGGTTTCAATGAACTTCTGCACCCACATAAACACACAAAGTACAAACAACCCAAGAAGAAGGAAGCGATTGGAGATGCACTGATGACCATCGGGTAAAAAAAGGACGCTGCATTTCCCCTCCAAGCGGCTATGTAAGTGCTGCCGTTAGCAGATACGTTGACACTGATCGAGAATATCTGTAATAAACAAAAACAGTTTAGGATGTTGTTAGGACAGCAAGAGTTTTTCTAATCAGCATAAAAAAATATTGCCATCGTTATCAACATCGTCAGCCCACTCAGGTACACTGCAGGACGAAGGCCTGTCACATTTACCTCCAACCCCTCTTGTCCTGCGCTGATCGAATAACCAGTTTACTCCCGAATTTCATTTTTTCAACCCTCCATAGGAGAAAAGGCCTTCCCTTCTTCCCTACTGTTCTCTTGATATCCACTCTCGTACACTTATTGTCCAACGGTTTTCCGATTGTGTCTCTACATTGCCAGCCCAAATTTATTACATTATCTTTTTTGAACTATGATATCTTCTGCTCAACTTTGTTCTCGGATCAAGGTAGCTCACTCCCTGTCCCCGAGTGTTTTTCCTAACAATATTCGCTCCATGGTCCGTTGCGAGGACCTACGTTTGTTCTAGTTGTTAAGAAAGGTGCCAATTTTTATCTGTGAATGTCATCACCAGCCTTATGAACTCGTTGCGGACTTTTTTGTCTGTGAATGAGAGACGTAGCACACTTTTCATTATTTGGGATGGCTTGCCGAGTGCCCTGCAACCCATGCCTATCCGGAGCCGGATTTCTACCTTGTGGATGGGGTTAGTACTAACCGTTTGTACGGAGTAGTTTTATTCTTTTACTTCTCCAAGCGTTTTGTTTCCAAAGCTGAAGAGGACATTTAAAAATTTTTAATTTATTCATCTTTCTTCTTAGCCCCACGTGCGTGATTCCTGGTTGTACTGCCTTAAGCATTATTTGCATCTGCTCTACAGTCCTGATAACAAAGACAATGTCATCTGCAAGTCTCGAACTGCTAAAGTAGTCCCCCCTTAGTCTAATGCTATGTTTTTCCTGCCAATCTTTCTAAATACTCCCTCCAGACATGGTGGGAGTTCTTTTGGCACCATGGAATTACCCTGTCCTAATCTTTTTTCTCATTAAAAAATTATCGCTTTCCTTCTGGAGGTTTGTCCGGCCTTTTCCGGATCCCTTCCGCAATTCTTAAGTATATTTCCTGTATTCACTCATCTTTTTGTGCTTTTATCGCACCTGTGGTGACTACAAAATCAAACGCTTTCACATAATCTATAAATGCCATGTACAAGTAGTTTAGGGTAATTTGAAAAAAAAATCAATTTAAAAAAACACAGGAAAGAAATTGCTCAGCAGAGGTAAACTAAATTTGTCAAAGGTGAAGATGACCTTCCACAGCATCGGACGTTAGGTTTTAAATAAAAAAAACGCAAAATATATTCTGCGCTACGCAAGAAACGCAGCGCCCAAACCGGGCCAGGAATGATATTACGGCATAGAGTGACACAGATAGCAACAATAAAATTTGAATACCTCTACAACCCCTTGCGGCCCAATAAAGTACAACCCCTTGCCGTGATTGGCCGAGGAAGGGCTACCTAGTTATGTAAATGGCTTATATGTAGAAAATACCGAAATAGAATTCTTTCCATCATTCCTGAGTCGAAGGTTTCTGTACGTAAGGGAACACTGAATGGCCCAGCATTACCGCATCGCTGCCAGAAGGTCATCGTTGTTGGATCTGCAGACGATAAACAGTTTTTCAGCTTAAAATAAGAATAAAAAGGCAAGAAAGTACTAAATACAACATCACTGGCCTATTTGGCCTACTTACCTTCAAACTAATCATTTTATTTCGTAGCCATGCACTTGAGCAAGGCAGTGGATTGCTTTTTCTACGAATGAAATCTGGTTAATCTCATCAGTAAGCCAACGTCTAAGCTATTCCTTCAGAACCTCGCGTATGTGGAAACTCCATTATGTGGAGACTCCATTATGTGGAGTCTCCACATAATGTGAAGTCTCCACAGTTAGGTTACTATCCCGAAGATTCGGGCTAGTAACCTAACTTTCGTGGCTCTAAAGATCTCTAATACATTATACCAGGCGAACGCCTTGACTGACCTGCGGCGATTATGGCTCTATAATAGTCTGTTTCCAGGCCGTCGAAGTTCGCTGTCACGAAGCTCCTAATAGTGCTGCAAGTATTTCATAATTCGCTCGCCTCATTTGGGTTCCACAACAGTTTTTGCTTCTAAGCCATTTGTTAGCTTGCATGTGCATTTAAGTGTATCAGATAACATAATGAAAGGCTGGGGATGAAATACCAAAATCTTTACATTTGGCACAACTAGTCTCCATTGCTCCCAGGCTAATGTGGCTGAACCGATTTGAGAGAGGTAAGAAATTCTTAATGGGAACTGATATAGCGTGAAACACAATACTGTATCTCTGTGAAGGCATATCGATGGACAAGAGGACAGAAAAATCGAAAATTGGTGCAACACTCTGGAAGTTGTCATATGCGCGAGTACAGCGAAAGCCGTTCACCTGAAAACGTTTGCTACAACTGAACAATTTCGCTAGTCTGGACTTAGAAAGGAATCATGCTTTCATGCAGCTGCTTTGTGACTGTTAATTTCTTCAGGCTTTACATTAACTAATAGCATTTTTTCTTCGTCCTGTCACAAAAAGTGTTTTCTGCACGCCATGCAAACTTTCTAGTTATTCTTTCCCGCTGCACGAACATTTCAGGGCAAAAATATTGAAATGTTTGTAAACATTTATGTTGTTTTTTACTTATTGCAACAAAATTACATATCATCTAAATGTCGCCTGATATTTATTCTGCCTCTCACGTATAAGCATCTAGGTATTTTAGTTAGAATTGAATGACTAATATCTTCTCTAAAGCTATTGTATTTTAAAAATCAATAGTATTTTTGCAAAACCAGCAATTCAAAGACAAAGCGAATGCTGTAGCACACACTACCTAGAGCTGACACATGAGCTAACATTCATACTTCAAAACGTTTTACCTACAACACCCACGGGCCAGCTAACATCCGTAATCCGAAGTGTAACTTTTTGGTGTTTTCAATTGAATGTTACAATTTGGCTATTTGTTGCGTGGTCGTTAAACGCTCTTGGATATTTTACCGTCTCTTGAGTCTTATTGGGAAGAAACTCCAAAAATGGCTCTTTTTAATTTTCTTGACAGAAATGTTTGAATGTTTGAATGTTAGAATTTAGTTGGAATGTAGTTTGATATGTTTGAACGTAGATGTTTGAATGTAGTTACTTCCCTTTAGAGTCCAGTATTCATCTCCGACTTAAATTTTTTCTGGAGCAAAAAAATGTGACAAGTTACCTACAACATTATAACACGGCCGGAGGACTCTAGCTTGGAAGGATGCAGGAAGGCGTCTTTGCTCAAAATGATTCCGGCACCACGGTCCTGTCTCAATAACATTTAAAGGCACACAAAAGAGCTTGGCTCGGGCTATTCCCAGCGGATCCTATTGGCCCCTCGCCGAATCAGGGTGCCTGCGCGTTGCGGGGGAATGGACAGTAGAGGTCTCGTCGCGGACATCATGTCATCAGGCAGGAGGGCGTCATCGGCTACAACGCATCATCTGCTATTTGCTTGTTCCCGGCGCCAAAGAAGCTGTCAACGGTGCAAACAGCAACGAACTACAATAATATTATTATATACTGCGTAAATAAAAAATAGCCATTTCTTTTTAGCGCAGAAGAAACAGCTGATGCAGGAAACTAAAATGAATTGCAGTGATTTGCTTGCACGGGCGTTGTTTTTCCGCAGCCGCACGATCGCTAGCACAATCCGTCACCGCGAGCTTTCAGCCATGTCGCAGTCCTTCATGCGTAACAATAACTTCAAACAACCTATATTGGAGTTGCGTCGACCTAGCCCCGTTCCGTTTCTCGACAATGTATTTGGCGGAATCAAGTATCCCTGACACACTCATCACTGGCTGAAGTGCAATGTGACTTGGACGCATAGTTTTAGTAACTGAAGTGCTGCAAAATCAAGTGTAGATTAAACATTGCGTGTTAATAAGAGCTTGTCCCGGTTCTCATGGTGGCCTCTGCTGTTTAAAATGAAGGTAGAAAAATTGTTTAATGAAGGGACCCTTCCACGTAATGTTCACGCCGCTGCTTTTTCGGATACTGGTATGATATTCTGCCTGCTGGCCACGGTGAGTCCTTAGCACTTCACTGACATGGGCTCTGGAAACCGACCGACATTCATCGCCGTTCAACTCGAGCAGACGCGTTTCGACGACCGGCCGCACGTCCCCTACTACCCGGAAGCAGTGCATTCCACAGAATTTGCCTGACGACTCCCTTACCCACCGACTTCTCGAATAACGTGGGGCGCAAGCACTCTATTCAAACTAGAGGCCACTGCAAAGAGGCCGCGATACAAAGCAAGCTGCCGAATATAGTTCATGCCAAGGTTTTAGAAAAGTTACGCAAAAGTTTTAAACAATGTTGTTCCCAAAACTCCTACTTGTAGAGATATGGTGTCCGTGCTACCTAAAGTGACCTAATTTTCGGAGCTTGTGCTTTAGGGAGCTTGAATTTCACCTATTATAACAAGCATTACTTCTGAATACTCAAGATGAGCGCAGCCTTCGTCAACATAACCCATTTTTTTCTTCCATTGTTACTCACATAAAGAAACCACTGGCTGCATTCCTGGCTAGTTCCTCCAAAATAACGCAGATAAAGGCCATCCAGCTCGCCCATGAAGAGCTAGTTTCCCCCGACAGACCATGTTGTGCTCAAATTTTCCCACAACAAACAACGTTGGCTCAGCGAAACTAACGAGGCACTCAGCATTTAACAAGAAACGAAACCATAAAAGCCGCAGACACAGACGCCTAGAAAGGCAAGTGCCGAAAACACCGTTTTTTAGGGTTAGATGACTAAATAGATAAAACGCGGGACGCTAAAAAGTGTTTACAACTTCAGTTTACTACCGCCATGTGACTATCAAACTACAGCCAAACAGCCCTGAGTGTGCACATAAGCTAGAGAAAGTTTCAGGGGGTAAACGACGCTAATTTGAAATAAACCTCAGCCAATAAACCAAATAAACCAATGAAATAAACCAAAAAGAAAATATTGAACAGTGCCAGTAAATTTCAAGGTACCATATGCGCAATTTGAGAATTCGTCCTAGCAAGGCGCAGTGCAGGCTCAAAGCTCTAAAATTTATCAGTCTTTAAAATTGCCCATTCAAACTTGGTGAGCAACATGTCTCTCGTAGGCTAAACAAAATATTTCAACGGCGTGTCATCAGACCATACCTCGTGAAAGTTGGCGCGGCTCCCTGAAACTCACTCATAAATTGTTTTCCAATCACCACTCACTCAAACTCCGACTCAATGCTGACCAGCACATCTGCGTTCGCTCAAACTCAAACTCAACGTGAGCGCAAAACGGAGAATTCACTCGGACTTACCAAAATTTTACCCAATTTTGACTCACCATAACTATCTTATGATTACAACCACGGAACGTTTTTTTGTCCCACGTGATCCCTCTCATTAAGTTTGCAAATTTGATACCCTACACGCCCGAATTGGGTCACTTCAAAATTTAACCAGTATAAGACTCACCATGATTATCTCATGACTTTACCCAGGAAGAATATTTGTATTTGTAGTACGTGATACCCATCATCAAGACCATTATTTGATACCCAACACATCATAGTGGCAGCAATTTGAATGTTAACCCAAATAGTGTCTAACCATGACTATCTCATGATAAAGCCATACCGCATTTTTGTTCCATGAGATTTCTCTCATCGCTACCTTCAATGTGATGCCCCGCCCACCGAATTGGCATCATATTGAATTTTCACCCAATTTTCGGCTATTATGAATATGTCATATGATATTATACAAGAAGCATTTCTGCATTTGTCCGACGTGATTCCCCTCATCGAGACCTTTATATTAGATATGCCACACGCCGAGCGCTGTGAATTTGAATTTTTACTCACTATATGACTAGCTATACTAGGTCATACTATAACCATAACGCTTTTAGTCCCAAGTGGTTCCCCTCATCTAGACCTTGAATATGATGCCCCACACACCCTCGTGGCATCATGGTGAATTTTAACCCAATCTCTGTCGTATTATTACTGTCTGATGACTATATACAGGAACCATTTTTTTAGTTTACCAATCTTGATTCTGTTAATAAGTGACCTTTAACTTAATACCTTACACGCCTTAGTGACATGCGTTTGAATTGAATTTTTACACAATCTATTGTGTAATGCTTTCATTATTCTATCTAAGCGGGCGTCGTCCAGTCAGTTCAGTTGACAACTCAATTGAAACAGCGGAGGAGACAGCCGCCGCTCTTTTCGCCCGGTGCTCACCTCTTCCTTTTTGACCATAGACAATCAAACCGTTAACAGAAGCATGCGAACAACCAGCAAGAAAGCGCCGCCGTATGCTTTCCCACCACCCTCGCCCTCTTTCTTAGAGGATCCATTACAGGAAAAGGTGCAATAACCCTTTCTATGTCCTCAGAAGTCGTATATTAATCACACGACAAGCCGCTAAACCGCCCCCCCCCACTCACCACCCGCCCACCAACCGATCATGTCCATCGCGACTGCTGCCGTACCCGCAGCTAACCTGAATTGCGAGCCCAAAACGACAGATGAACCTAACCGCCAACCATATCTGCCTCCTAGGCTACTCATATGTACTCGTAACTCAAAATGTACCCAGTACTCGAAATGTACTAACACTCAAAATGTACTCAAAACTCAAGATGTACTCAACCTCAAAATGTACTCAGAACTCAAAATGTACGCTACCTCAAAATGTACTCAAAACTCAAAATGTACCGAAACTCCAAATGTACTCACTACTCAAAATGTACTCAAACTCAAAATGTACTCAAAACTCAAAATGTACTTAAACTCAAAATGTACTCAGTACACAAAATGTACTCAAGCTCAAAATGTACTCAAACTCAAAATGTGCTCAGTATTCAAAATGTACTCAAACACAAAATGTACTCAAAACTCAAAAGGTACTCAACTTAAAAATTTACACAAAACGCAAAATGTACTCAGTACTCAAAGTGTATTCAAACTCAAAATGTACTCAAACCCAAAATGTACTCAGTACTCAAAATGTACTGAAATATTCAAAATGCACTGAAAACTTAAAATTTAGCCAACCTCAAAATGTACTCAAAACTCAAAATGTACTCAAACTCAAATATACTCAGTAGTCAAATTGTACTCAAACTCAAATAGTACTCAAAACTCAGAATATACTCAAACTCAAAATGTACTCAATGCTCGAAATGTATTGAAGCTCAAAATGTATTCAAAACTCAAAATGTAGTCAAACTCAAAATGTACTCAGTACTCAAAAAGTACTCATACTCATAATGTACTCAAGCTCAAAATTTACTCTGTCGGCCTCAGACGGCCTCAATTTACACAGTCTGCCTCAAACTCACTCAAGCTCAAACTCACCATGCTACACTAGCCTCGCGATCACTAAAACTCAAACTCCCGTGTGAGTTTGTGTCTAAGTGAGCCTGAGTGTGTGGACTCACAACTGAGTCCGCCGACCTCTGCATCAGATAGCAAGAAAGGAGCGTAGCTGCTCACGTGTCGACGCGTTAGCAACCTACGGTCAAGAATTACCCCCGAAGGCGTCTCAAAACATCCCAATACAGGCCCCGAACGCCCGCTCCAGATCACCGTGCACCATCATCCTTCGTTAGTTAAAAATAGTACATTCCTTTTAAGATTTATAGTGGAATAGCAAAATGTCACCAGCTTCACGGCTTTATCAAAGACATAACCACTGACATGATAAAACTTTCAGAGACCCTTCTACACGAGAACGCAAGCGATATTAACGTGTTTACATCAAACCAAATTTTACTGTTTATTGTCGCAAACGTAACATCCGGAGAGGTGGTGGTGATCCCACAGCTATCAAAAGCAGTCTTTCACCTACGATGATATGCAGGGGAAAACACATGGGAATAACCTGGATACGCATATCAAATCCTCCTCCTCCCAAAAATATTCGGTATATGCTACACGACACCGGACAGCCTTACCTGTTGTTGCAGACTTCGCTGTAATACTCTAGCAATACTTCAAAATCAGTGTTCCAATGCAATATTTGGGGACTTCAGCTACCCACAAATTAGCACGCCCTACTCTCAAGGCAGACAGGTGTTTTAACAATGCTCCGTTTTTTTGTAGAAGTAGCTCCAGAAATCAACTTTCACTAGTCTATAACATGTCCTACCAGAACCAATGGCCCATTTCGCCTACTGCTAACTTCCTGCCCAGATGACATTAAGTTCATAACGCCTTATCAGGTCTTAGCAATTATGGCCTCATTCATATATGCACCGGTCCCCTCTAGTAAGAATTACCCAAAGCGCAACTAATACTCCGATACCATTAGTAATGAGCTCAGTTGTTTCTTTGATAGCTTTAGTGATTCATGCTAAACCAGATTGGTTAATGATAGCTGGTAACTTCACAATACTCTTTTACGAAATAAAGAAAACAGACGCATTGCAGCAATCACAATCAGATCCGACGTCAGCAACCAATGGTTCACAAAACACCTTAAATGTCTGGTTAACCGTAACAAAGCGTCTACCTCACATACACTTGAACAAATTATAATAGTTCGGGACCGCTACCAGTCATGCTCTAAAAATATATTGAAGAGCAGCAAACAAACATGTTTGTCGAAAGATCTGTGTTCTCTTCGGACAAATCCAAACACATTCTGACAAATCTTATTAACCTGGTTCACACACCGCCGCTTCCACTTTGTGAACTGGGATGGTGTAGCAATCAACACAAATCAATATACCACTGTACTAAACAAATAGTGTTCCCACTGCATTGTTTTCGCTCGAACACTCCCACCGTTATAATATTGGATCCAAGCCCAACCAAAATGTTCGACATGACTGTAGTTATTTCGAACACTGAGGGAATGCCTAACCTAGTAAAGGCTTCTAAATTTTGTTATTCCACCGGATACGGGCAGATTTACAGCAAAATGATGAAAATAGCTCACTGCTATCTAGTGAAATTCTGAAAATAGGTAAACCTGCATTACCACAATTATCAACCTACCTCTTTATCGGGCCTGTCTGTGATTTAACCTGTTCAACGCAGTATAGGCCCCAACTTAACAATTCTCATTGAGTCAACACACTTTTACCCACACCAATACGGCTTCCGAAAATGATTGTCGT
Organism: Haemaphysalis longicornis; assembly: GCA_013339765.2. Classification (NCBI taxonomy): domain Eukaryota; kingdom Metazoa; phylum Arthropoda; class Arachnida; order Ixodida; family Ixodidae; genus Haemaphysalis; species Haemaphysalis longicornis. The sequence goes on along the minus strand of CM023455.1, from coordinate 58,537,239 downwards.
GCGAATCGCAATTAGCTCACTTCACACAACTTTTACTACGATACACTGACACCAATCTTCAGATTGATGGAGTCTTCATCGACATCTGGAAGGCATTTGTCCGCGTTCCTCACCGCCTCCTTCTCAATAGAAATTAACATCTTGGAATTGCCTATACCATCATTTTCCGGCTCACACTTTTGTTATCTGATCGGACCGATCGGAAAGACAATTTACAACATTTAAAGAACATCATTCGTCAATCACTACACTCGCTGACAACTTCAGGTGGCTACAGTATTACAGTTGCGGGGCGGAGTTAAGTGTTTGTGTTACGGGATCAATGTAGTTCCTTGTAAACTGGTGTTGATTTGTATTTCGGCGTGACAGATACTTCTTTGCTAACGCTTAATTTTTCGCATAAGGTCTAAACTGAGTACGCTGAACTACGATCACTTAGCATGCAGCCATATTGTTATGGTAATCGCAACAATTTAATTGTTTCTGAATACAACACATAACAAATTACACCGTGAATGATGCCGTCTAACTCTGTATCGGCTACAAAAGACGAAAAATTTGTCAACTCTACAGTTTTTAGTTTATGCACTGATGTGTAAACTCTCCTGGAGATGCAAAATGGCGACAACCACGGAGGTGTTTAGCATGTTTCCGATGTGCAAACGCGCTGGGCTGAAGGAGAAGCACGCAACCACTACAGCACAAAGTAAAATTTCATTTTCGGAGCTTGAGCATAGTCTTTTCTTTCTTGTTAATGTCGTTGTGTGGAGCATTTCTGTAAAAATACGACCGTACGCTGATAATTTTGTGATCTACACGGAAGTGAACAGTATAGTTGATTAACAAAAAAAAAAGAACAGCGCGAACGAAACAGGACCGAATAGAAACACGTAGAACGCAAACGTGCGCTGACTACCCACTGTTTGGTTTTTCGAATGTACAAGCAAACTTAAAGAAAAAACAAACAGAACAAGTTTCTAAGATAAAAAAATATGGACGGACAAAAACATGATCAAAAAGTTTTTTATTGCATAACCACTTCTAAGAATGTGAACTTTTTATCAAAAAGTGACAAGCATGGTCTGCTTACGCATTTGTCGTTCATTTTTTAATGAAATAGGATTCTTTTGTCTTCTTCTCAGTTTAACCTGCAGCTCGCCTAACTCTTTCATGCACACAACTCTATTTTGCGAGGAAAACGAAATTGTATTGAAAAAATGGTAAATTTGTCATACAGAATGCGTTTCTGACAAAAAATTGGCCCTTTTGCTTGTGACGTTTTGAGGTCTTCACCTGAGGTGACAACCATGCAATAAGGGGCTACCAGTCACTTTCATTGGTAGGTCGCAAAAGTCCTTCCTTCCTCGCAGGCACAAGCAGACATAGCATGTCTGGCACATCTATGACGTTCTTGAGGGTTTAGAATTCCTGCTTCACTGACCGCACATCCGACTTTTCCTCTTTTTTGGTAGGTGCTTGCTTGAAGTACACGTACTGCCGTGGTTACATAGGGCTTAAATTTTTTTTACCTGCACCAAAACTGTGCTTGACGACCTTCCCTTCCTACTAACCTGGGCATCATATGCAGTGAGGGATGTCACGACCCATCTGCGCAAATCTTTCAAAGTGCACTGTTCAACACCTTCGAGTTGAACAGTTGAACTCCAGCACCTGCATCATTTACTTCATAGTCGGAATCGCTGTCACTGGAGCTGTCACGCCCTGGTAAGCTGCCAGAGTTCGATGGTATATCGACGAACTCCTCCGGTGAAACACCAAGAAAATAAAGATATATTACCACCCCTTTCAGACCCTCAGACCCTTCATCCATGGTGGTCACTCTAGGTGACCACCAACTTCAGCGTTACCGCGCTTTGTGCTAAACAAGCAAGCACATAATTTCCCGTTTGCTTAGTATTAGCTACTCATACAACATGTCATCCCAAGCTATCAAGTTAATAACTACAGTACTTACCTTTCTTTCTATAAAAATCTCTCGGGTCCATCGTGTAGCGCGCCTTGGGTACGATGGCAGCCGGAAGAAAACAAACAAAACATGTTACTTCGGAACAGAAACAAGGAAGCTCCATCTCCCTTAAAATGGCGAAAGCTTAAAATGTCACACGGTTTGAAAGTCGATTCGTGGAAGTCGCTTTCTTCAAGACGAAAAAATCGAGGAAATGTAGTTACCTGGGGTGACCATGATGCTGGAAAGTTAGGCAGCCTTTCTTTTAAATGCAGAGCATTTCTTAGCCTCGCCTGTTCCTGCGTCGGACGGTGTCAACAGTTCCGCGTCCGCAGCAGGTGCGCCTCTCCTTCCCTCCTCTCTCTCAACAGCAGCTGGCGCGCGCATGCGTCGTAGTCAGCCCGTTCGCTCCGTCGCGGTCTCGGCGTAACAGGTGCGTGATAGCAGCGCGGTGGGGCGTTGAAGGGCGCGCGCTGCTTGTGCATGCGCGCTCTCCCCCCCGTACTGCTCTCCCTCTACTGCGGGCGCTGCAAATATAGCGGCTAGCGGTCGCTCGTGTTTCAGTCAATGCGTTGCTCCTTCCTTCCTTGGTTGACGCTCGTGCCCACGTTTACTCGTGTCTGCTACTCCAGCATCACGGAAGAAGCGATGGAAGCAACACTGCCTTCAATCAGTACTGAGGCCCCAATGCTCTGCATTTACTCGTGTTCCCCTCGCGGGAAGGCGCGGGAATTTTTTTCCAGTAGTTGCTCACATCCGCGTATTTTGCATTGGTCGCTCATGCGACCACTGCTGCTGCGCACTGCAAGTCTGTCTTCTCTTTCTCGGTCACTAAAGCATCTGCCTGTCTGTTCGATATAGACATGACCACGGATGAGTGGTACCTCTTAAACCCCGTTACTTAGGTCATCGGTAAAACTATTTTTATGTTTTTTGTTGCATTGTTCTCTGGCTTTCTTCTTTTCGAAAATGAGCAATATTTTTGACAACTTGCGCGGGGCTAAAAACGGACGTTAACCTTGTGACGTACCGGTTTAAGTATGAAAAACATAAATTTCGTTGCGTCCCTTCAGGGTTTTCACTGATTTGTCCTGTCCCTTCACCTTTTGTTGAAGATATTCACAAACGTTTGTTTCAACAGCCATAGAATACTCAGTATTATTTAGGGGCGTGGTCTGGTTGTAAACCTTTCATCTACTTTATGCTGACGCGACTTGACAAGAACGCCTTGAAAGCAATTTGCATCAATGCTCCTTTTTAGCAAGTTCAAATGGGCGCTTTGAAAAGGCAGAATGTACTTATTTGTTCTTGGTTTGTACATGTACAACAAGGTCCGGTGGAAAATTGTCTCTAAGTCTAAAAGCTGTATTATAGTTCCTCGCGGCTTTTCTAGGAACACGACCTCAGGCCTTTTTCATTCGTGCTGTTCAGTTTTTTATCATCATGAACAAACTAACTCCCACCAGACTCCTGCTAGTTGATCAGGCTCCTTTAAATGAAACGCTCACCAAAATACTTGTCTGGGTTTAGACGTGGCATATGCGGAATAACTTTTAAGACAACCATATGCATGAGGATTATTGACCGAGAAGGGCGTTTACTTATATCGCGAACAACAATGACGTTAAGGAAGTATCCTGCTACTAATACCTGCGTCTCTGGATCTTAAAGTCCGTAAATTGGACTTACCACATTTATTACGTCGCAATAAATACCAACTGTAAGCTCTTGCTTTGATGAAGAGCTTAAAAATTCAACACTCGTGATGACCCATTGACCGTATATAAAGCGCTTATATTTCCGTCACTTCACTATGCAGCTATAATTTCGGTTTCTTCAGGCGAACCAATATTAACAAGACTGAAATCATGCAAAAACAGGTGTGTGATTTATTTTATATCTGCTGGCAAACTTCTGTTCCGACTGTGTTATCGAGAGACAACTTACTACGAATATATGAAAAAAAAACATTATTCCAGGCTAAAATTCGTGTATCAAATTGTAATAGCAACTATAAAGTAGACATTTGCAACAAAACATTAGTGTCCGGGTATACAGCTAGGCAAAGACACCAAAAGACAATTAGTCCTTTTCGTACGCGCAACAACACCTTTAAATATTCGTTCTTTCCGCAGACTATTACTGAATAAAACTTACCAGCAGCCAAGTACAACAGTCATTTCTTACCTTTCTCACATAGTGTTTCCTTCTGTTGAAGTTATGCCCAAAAGTTTTTTCCCCTCGGTACCTATGTATTTGTTGTTTGGCTTCTTGTGATGCTCTCATCATTTGTACCCTCCTGCCCGGATCCAAATATGGGAATAAAGTATCAATAAATAAATCAAATAATTAAAAAAATGGACCGCGTAGAGTTTGTTGTAGGGTACAACTATCGTACCGCTGCGCTCTTGTCTAATGTCACTCTAGGTACTCTTCCAGTTGCCAAACAAAACCGTTTTACGATCTGGGTGCTTCAGTGTACCTTTTTTTTAGCCTTGCACTTTCCCCCGTCAGACTAACTACGATGAACATGCTGCAGACCGTTCGTTTTGGTCGTTTTGACAGCTTTTGATTCTCCAACTTCCTAAATACCCTATGCGAAGCGAATTGGCGACGTAGCGTAGGCAAAGAATGCTGCCGTGAATGAGCACATCATTGACGTTAGACTGTGGACGAGTTGGTACACCGTTGAATTAGGGCTTACAGCGTGAACAATTAAACTAAGGACGGAAGAGAGTGGCTACACGGACGCGCTGTTTTTCTGTGATTTTTATTTTCGTCTTCTTATACTGAAATTTTATGTGGCCGTTATGCCGCTTTGGAATTTGTTTTCAGTGCCTGTCTGTGTAGTCCCTCCCTTTCGTCCTTGGTTTAATTGTTGGTGCTTTAAGTAATACTTAAATATAGGATGTCTTAATTTTTTCTTTGGAGAACCAATATGACAGCACTGGTGAATACCGCAAGTAAACAAGCCAAAAAATATAAAAAATACTTCCTGCTTTTCAGATATTCTGGCTAATGAATACAATATTATAAATATCAGGCTAAAATGCCAGATTTCTACATTTTCAAAACTGCTATTTTACACCGAGAAAATTTCTTTTTGTTCAACTACTTCCAGCTGCGCAGCAAAATGGCGTGGTTCGGACCTGCAGCCTTCGCTATATTGCTACAAAATACAAAAAGTTTTCCCTAAGTAAAAGGTTACATCAGTGGTCCCGCAGGTTTCATGTCCCTCCTTTGTGCTTCTAATTTGTATTAACCAACTATTAAAATGTATTCGTTACAAAATAAAGCCATCGGCGGAGGACTCTGTCATTAAACCATCATCACAAACCCCGTAGACGGAATTGCTATTCAGAAGTACATCAAATATAATGCAGCATGATGAAATAAACTGTAATGGAATAATACCAATGAAAATGCAAATGCAAACACAAAGCAGTACAGTTCACCTAAAATTACATCGTCCCAGGTTGCCGCTGTGGCATTCTCTAAATACTTCCAGATCAAATCACATCGTCTCTTTAATAAGCATTGTACGGTCAAAGGATCTGCTTAGATGCGGCGCTGAGGCGCCACTATCAGCGCCGGAATTAGACACGTGCATCTTCTGCCATCACTAAACAAAGCTACACAACATTTCAGCGACATAAGCTCAAATACGCGTAATTCATTTGGCATTCATAGCAAGTATACCTAAAAAGTTAGAAGCCCTACAAACTCCTACCACCCGCTCACTTTGCCCACCGTACTCCGGAAGCATTAGTGTCAATGTAATGAAGGTATCTTGAAGCCTGCTTTCAATGCAGTAACTCGGGATCACATTAGTCCTCTCCTTTATACGTTTTTATCACCCAAAACCCCACACTTTTTTTGTCGTATCAACCGCGGGAACACAATATCACAACTTACCAGCCCCACTCTGTTGGTCCTGTCTCATTCTTTACTCAAGCAATAACCACCTCGAACAGGCTACAGAATACCTTAGCCTCATGCCGCCACGGAGAATATTCTGCAACAAATTACCTACCCATATACCCCAGTGCGTGCCTTCCCAAAGTGTTCTTGTATTTTTGTGCTGTTGCATAATTGGTTCGTTTTTATTGTCTTCTTTTTTCGCTGAAGGTTTATGTTGTGGGTATGCCGCTTTTTCCTTTGTAATTTGTTTTGTCTTGTATTTGTGTTTCCTTTTTCTTTAGAAAGAAAGAAAATAAACAGAAATAAAGTTTCATTATTATTATTGTGTCGGAATTGAAATAAAGTTTCATTATTATTATTGTGTCGGATGTGTCGGAATTATCGGTCTGGTGCAGCAAAAACTGTCTAATTTTAAATCCAGCTAAAACAAAGGTTGTCACGTACAGCCGGAAAACCCATCGTCTACTGTTTTCCTACAGTATAGCGGGAGCTCCTTTGCAAAGGGTTAGGAGATTAGGGACCTCGGGGTTCTTTTCGACAGTACCCTCTCTTTTTCTTCTCATATTAGGCTCATCACCCGGCGAGCGCTCCGAAGTCTTGGAAATGTGTGTCGGATTACAAAGGAATTCTCTTCTCCACATCCATTTCTAATGCTATACAATGCAATATGTATCCCCCAGTTAGAATATGCTTCTGTTGCCTGGAACGGCATCTCCAAATCAAGTAGTGATATAATAGAACGTGTGCAGAAGAAGTTTTTATCCATATTTAAGCACCGTCATCACAATCACCGTCCGGGTCCTGATTCTGACTTACCCATAGTTCCTTCCATTCCTTCGTTGACCTGCAAACGTATGCGTGCAGACCTTGCATTTCTTCACAAAATTGTTCATGGTGACCTTTCTTGCGCAGACCTGCTTAACTGTTTAGAGTTTAGTGTTCCACAGAGGCCCACCAGGTCGCATCGCCCTTTCTTGACCGCTGCGCGCAACTCCAATCATTCTCCTGTGCGCAGAATACAGAATAGCTACAACCGCTTCTCTGAACGCCTTGACATCTTTCAAAGCTCCTTTACAATTTACCGTACTGCGCTGTTGAACACAGTATGTTAAACATCTATGATATCGCTGTCATTCGTTTTTCTTTTTTTATTGCTGAAATTTGGTTTCTCTGTGGTTCTGTTTAACCAATATAGTTGCCTGTTTTTGAAACTGTTTACTTATCATGCTTGTCTTATCATTTGTCTCTATACTCTTGTCATTGTTTTGTCGTCTTACTGTTAAACTTTGTTCTCTGCTTGTTGTGTATTCATTACAATAAGCTGAGCCACAAAGGCATCTTCTTTTTCTTTTTTACCTGTACCCAGGCTCCGCCTGTGCTTTATTTCTGTAATTTTCGCTACTTCAATTTGTGTGTGTCTTGTCGCTTGTTTGTTTCTTCCAATATGTTTCTTGTATTTTGTTTTCATGTAACTATCCGTGCACCAGCACCCAGGCCTCTGGCTGTTCCTGGGCACGTAAATAAACATGATTGATTGAATGATTGATTGATTGATTGATTGATTATTACTTTTAACGTTATCTTGAAGCTTCCTAAATGTGTCCTTACACCCGTTTTGTGAAATTTTTAGGGGCTTTTAATGTGACACCAACTAAAAGGGAACGACTGCAGCGGCTTATACAGCTAAAGTATAAGAGAACCCCTACTTTCCAAATAATTCCACTCTTCAAGCACGGCGGGCCAGTACTATCCAACGCTGGCAGAAGGCTAAGGTCTCCAGTATAGGCCTCCTTCATTGCAGCATTCACATTTTAAATAATGTGGAGGTTTGCTATTTTCCGCAACGCGACCGTTTTCGAATCCATATTTCCCAACGTAGGCCTCCATCAAACCTACCGTGTTGAAAGCAGTCATGTTCTGCTGGAACAGGAAGCATGCCCCGGGAAAGAAGCCATTCGCAGCGTATTGAACGACGACCGCGCCCACTATATAATGCCTTTCATACCCTATGACGGGATTTGAGATCACGCCCAGGACATTATTCGTCTCGCTCCCGCTGAAGGGGACGCTCTGCACCTAACCCAGGCAGCACAGGACTGTTCGGCCTCAATCAAGCCGGTGTACTCTGGCCGGTGATTTTCTGTCGGGCCTTTTTCCGGCACCCATGTTCGCCCCGTGTCCAAATGTGGGCCTTTTGGCCGTATACGGCCGTACTCCAATGGCTGTCCAACAGCCAGTGTCCGTCGGCCAGTCGACCGGCTTACGTTCATAAGGCCAGATTCCAGCCGTAGGGCTTCGGCCATTCCAAAGCCACCCATGTACGGCCGAAGTACGGCCACCGGAGGACAGCCGAGATGCGGTCGTCGGACTCCAGCCGTGCTAAAGCTGCCGGAAATACGGCCGTGCTACCGGCATTGGAGTTGAGCCACAGTATGGTAACTGCACTGGGGCCGGTCACTGCATGTCGCGCAAGCAGATGACTCATTCGCGCAGTGCAGCAGCACAAACCCAGCATTTTTGGTCCAATGCTGCCACATCAAAGTGAGCCCGCGCGCAACCACCTGCCGTCCAGCCTTCAGCGCAGCCTTGCTTAATTATCAGCGTCAGTTGACACCAAAATTATTTAATAAACAGTGCACACGAATCGTCGTTTCTTTATTTGTTCTGCCTCTTTCACTGTCAAAAACAGAAAATATTCATTTCTTTGTAAGGCTGGAATAGATAAATTGTCCTTGTCCTGATATCTTCTGTGGGGCGGCTTACCTGCAATAAACGGGGAAGGAGGGGGGGGGAAGGCTCTTGAATTTCACAAAGATGAAAGTTCCGCATTTAGCCAATTTTATTCAGGACAATATTCCTGAGCACTTTCATGCTGTGACTAAATCAACTATTTTTACAACAGTTGCTTGACCAGTTTTGTTGTATATAAAACTGGCGCGAATGCCTTTACGAAGCGTTTGGGTACACCACAAAAACTAAGGAGCATTCAATATAATTTCCTTCACACAAAGAGTACGTCCAGTATTTGCTCATTTTTCTTGCAAGGGAATTTTCTACTCGATCAACTATTCTGATGATCTTTTACAGGGATGATGCTAGGAGAGATCGAACAAGTGCTTTCTTTTCAATGTGTTTTTATGTTGTTTTCATGAGTTACGTGCACACCACTTAATAACCCAAAATAACATAATTTTCCTCTAATGTCGTACTACGGTAAAAAAATGCTGGACGCGTTGCGAATGACGCTTTGCTTCAGGTGGCTGCAGTTGTACCCCTCTGTGTTCACTCAACGAAAGGCGTAAGACTAGAGTTTCATAATTTGTTTAAAACCAATAACATACCATTGGTAGTATTCATACAGCAAACCTTGCATACTGCAACAAATTCGTTGCATACTGCAACGAATAAAACAATAAATATTTCATTGGTTGAGTTTGAATGCGTAAAGATCTCAACCCGGTGAGGGCGAACTTGCGGCTCCAAAAGTTTTATTATTTATTTATTTATTTATTTATTTATTTATTTATTTATTTATTTATTTATTTATTTATTTATTTGATACAGGCTTCGCCTTTGCATGCATTACAGCACGGAGACACATAACACTAATCTTCACATTTGAGACCAAATAACAAGATATTTCTACAAAGAGTGGTTAAAATCGTCATTATAAACAGTGGATAAAATCATACATGAAAGATAATTACACTCTCGTATTGATCTAAGATAAAATAAATCGATCATGGCGTCACCATTAAAGGAAGGTAATAATTGGGTTTAAAATTGCCGTCCAACTTTGGGATATGTAGAATGGCGCTTGGATATACACTTCTCCCCTTCGATTCCAGTTTTTGAATGATAGATATTACGAAAACATTTCAACCCGAGGTTTCGTCTGTGATCTTTTAAATCTTTTCATTTAAGTTTACTTTTACTTTCCCTCATGCTAAGTTGACAGTGCCAATTGCCTAATACGAATCGAACTGCCCTATTCCGTATGTTTTCGAGCGTATCAAGTAGCACTTCGGTGTAGGTTCCATAAACGCATGCGTATTCCAACATCAGGCGCACATGAGTGAAATAAGGTTGTTCTTTTAGGAAAAATAGAGGTTCGCTGAAATTTTGTCTCAGAAAGCGAAAACCACGGGCAGCTGTAACTTTTATGTTGTGAAGGTGCCTTTTTACCCTCTAACCTCATGTTAAATAAACTATCAGTTATTTATATTCCCCGGCCGTTCTTAAAGCAGCGTAATTTATGGTGTACGTATTCAACTTGAATGAAGGTTTTCTTGTAACGATGACGTTACCACACTTTTTAACATTCAACGGCTCTTCTGAATCAGCACACCAGATTGGTAATAAATTCGAATGTTGCTGCAGGTACTCGGAATCACGTTCTGTCGCTGCAGTTCCGTAAACTACACAGTCATTCGCGACAATTTTGAACAAACATTTGAGGCCTATAGTAATATTTTTTATGTATAGCAGAAACAAAAGAGGGCCCGCACTGAGCCTCGGGGAATTCCTGACGTCCCGAGAACATGTCCGCGCGAACAACCATTAGGAGTGACCGACTGCTGTCTTAGAGAGAGATACTGGGCTATCCATGCAATAACCGATGCATTCAGTTGATAGACCGCAATATACTAACAAGAAGCTCATACGCAACACTGCCAAATGCTTTTTTGCAGTCCTAGAAAACACAGACAACTACTTTAAGCTTATCTATGTCGATAGCGAAATCGTGCATGAACTCAACAGTCTCCGTTGAGCAAGAAAAACCTGACAAAATTTGTGTTTGCTACGATGTTTAACCAAAGGAGTCATATCCCAAGTCTAGCAGAGCTCATCTTGAAACACCGCAACAAAATTAACACCCAGGCTTCGTCATTGACGAGGCGTGTCGTTATCGCCAATCTAAAATGACACTTGTTTTTAAATAGGCAGTCATAACATCCGATGAAGTAACCTAGTGCACAGCACGAAGGTGAGCTTACAAATTCACGAGCTTAGCCTCTTCTACGTTTATCACCAACTATAGTGCAACATTCTTTTTCGCAGAATTATTTTAGAAGAACAGCCGGAAACTTGCGCTTTTGCGCGCCCTTGCCTTTTTTTGGTGGGGACTCCTTGAGATGACACCGATTGCTTGACGCCCTTTAAGGCCAGTTATTTTCGGTGAACAACCAGCCGTCTGGCATCGGACATCTCTGCCGTGTCGATGTCTCCAATGCTCTCCATCTCTTGAGGAAGCGAAAAGCTACGAGCTGATGCGTCGACGAAGCCGGCGGGCGAGGCGTGGTAGCGGCTACAACTGGCGAGACTTAGCTCGCCCGCCCGTGTGGCGCAGTCTTCTTGTGGCAATAAATGGTATTCCGGTGGCCTTAAAGGTTACCTGGTAATGTCCAGCAAGTCCTTGCACCTTGCCCGTTCACGTATAACCACTCATTACTGTTTGACAAACGACGTTCGTTCATTTAAAATATAGAAACGCCGAGCGGAAAAAAAAAACGCGTCTGGGTTGTTTGGCTCCTAATGGCTTTTTCTTCACCCAGGGAATAACCGGTCTCCTTCCAACCAATTGTGCATAAGCTCCGGTGCCCAGACGCATGTCGTTATTCCGCTGTACGCCACTTACCGGACGAATGACGTTTAACCTGAGAGCTTACGTCGGCTGGTCTCCTCCTGAACACCGGTTGCCAAATATTCTGCGGCCGTCCGCTTGCCGAAATTCGGCCGAGGACCGCTAGCCGAATAAAAAGCCTACATTCTTGGTCCGTACGTCGGCCGGTCCCCTTCCTCACACCAGTTGCCCGACGAAAACGAATATTCTGACGCCGTACGCGCAGTTCAACGTTGAAAGAGCGAATGCGCGGCAGCCGTGCTCCGGCTGCTCTCCTTTCGAACACCAACTGCCACAAGAAGGCGAATATTTTCTGGCCGGACGCTTGCCGTGCTCCAGCTGAACACTGCTTCCCAAAGGAAAAACGGATGTTCTAATGCCGTACTTCGGCCGTTCTTTCTCTGAACATCGGCAGCCGAAAGTGAACTGAATACCTTGCGGCCGGGTACCTGCCGTTGTATGTCCGAACACGGGCGGCAGGAGAAATGCCGAAGCGTTGGTTGCCCAATGTTGGCTGTTAAACGTATGATCAGTGGCGGCGAAAACGTGGATGCTGGACGGACATGCATGAAAGCGGCCGTAGAGGGGCCGGTTTCGGGACGCACTTTCTGTGCCACCTGGGCCCTTACTGGCAAAATATTAATTCAAATAGACAGAATACGCCCATTTTCAATAAAATTTTTGTTCATCTGCGGTTCATTTTATTGTGATATTCGTATCAAAACACGTTTAGCAAAAGTTCATTTACAAGAAAAACACAGATGCTTTTTATAATTAAACTAGCAGCCATTTACTTATTAGTCAGAATATTTAGGCAACATACATTGGTCGTTATAAAGAGAGTAATACGGTCCTCGCGGGCAACTCTCTCGAAACTGTCTCATGCATTCTTTCGTCGGTGCTGGTGGCTTCGTTTGAAATGGGGCTTGTACGCGGACTTCACATGATGACTCATCTGCATACGTATAAACTGCAAAAAAACACAATTCAGTTTAAAGTTGTGTGCACGCCATAAAACGTCGTTGGGGTTGTGGTTATTGTTTAGTTGAATAACTAAACTTTCTTTTATTAGCTTGTTAACGTTATGCTTGTAATAAGAAATAAAATACTACCTGTTATAAAATTTGAAATTGAAATAACAAATTCTCGCGATAATAAATACGTTGTGTTTCAAAGATCCTAATTGCCCCGGATCAGTGGGGAATCACAGATGGCCAATAGAAGTTTCTAAAACACGTTAAGTTTTGTACAAAAATACTTCTTTGGGTCTCTCTCCTGTAACTAACAGTATATATAAATACCCTTTTTTTAATTAAAAAGCCTAAAGTTTAATAGTTTGTTAGCAGACAAAGGCAGTGGGTTTAGAGTATTATAGAGTAATGGTTTAGAGTAATATAAAAAATGTATTTTAAGGACTGTAGAACTTATAGGCGAATTGAAGGTGGCGGTACACGAAATGGTCCAAATGTGTGCCGGACCTGTAATGAATATCAGCAAACATTGTGCAAACTTAAGGACTCACTTATTGTCCTAGTTCAAGGCATATGATGAACAATGTGCATAATGTTTTTGTCTTAAAAGCAACTAAATATTTTTTTCAGTCACGGCTCACGTTCAAGTTTGTGAGTTTTCGGTACGTTCATGTGCTCTTTTTTTGATAAAAATATACGCTAATATTTGTGTATGATTATTTCTTAATTTGTAGATACGGCAATCTTTACACAAGAATACAGCAGTGTTCGCATGCCCTTTGCACGAGTGCATAAAGTGGCCCAACGTAAGTAGCATTCGAATCAAAACCGAGCTTAGGTGAACACTGTATGAAGCAGTGTTGCCGTTTATATGAAGCTTCATATGATTAAACATTGCTAAATAGGAGTCCCAAGTCGAAAACCGAAACTGTATTTCCAGAAAGCAGGATTTCATTTCCGGCCTACCGGTGGGGGTCTATTAATTTCGGTTGCGAGAAAATACGTTTTTTTTACCTTGTGAACCTTTTTGCATTATTGTTGTTTTATAATTATGGTTTACTAACGTATTTACTTTGTCAAAAAACGAACTAAAATGTACCCAATTACAATTCCGAAGATTAAATCACGCATTTTAAGGAGCAGTGTTTTTTGAAACGCAGTCTTTAAATTTAGGCGCAGGTTTGTCAGCAGTCTCTCCACCATTTTTTTCCCATACACTTTTTTTTATTCACCAACAAGTTGTACAAAATACATAACAAAAACCATTAGGCCACTATCCGAAGCTAGTTTAGGCGCATTACATGAATAAACAAAACAGCAGCAAAGATTAAACAGGTCAGGGAAAAGATACTAATTACAAAACACTGCACGAAAACCAAATAATAACGAAAAATTGAACATAACAGAAGTAACCAGGGTTCATGCGATGTTGGATAGGCAGTACCTTTTTAGTGTAAATACAAAGTTATTCGCTGTTTTTTTTCTATAGGTAAAAGGTTCCAAATTTTTGCTGCGTATGATTATAGTAACCGTTGACCATAGGTATTTCGGGTTACAGGCAAGTTAAAATTCACGTTACTTGCATTCCTAGTGTTCCTTGTAGGTAACACAAACAGATTTATTGAAAAAGGATGGCAGCAGAGAATAATTTTGTTGACAACTATACAGACCTTTATTTCACGGACAAGCAAGAATGGAGGTATTTGAAGCTCAGAGAATAACGGACGGCTGCGAACACAAGAGTTAGAAAATGTCATAATACGTAATGCTCGTTTTTGAAGGCGCACGATGGGATCTGAATACGTTTGATATGTGAATGACCAAGATTCGCAACAACACTTCAAGTTACAATGAAAGAGTCAGTAATAAATAAACTTCAGAATTGAGATACTGAAGTACGTTCTACTTCCTAAAAGGGCGAAACCGGACGATGCAAGTTTAGATGAGATCATTTCTATGTGCCCTTTCCCGTCATAAGGCAGTCCAGAGGCGGTCCAAAGGTGGTAGTCCTGGTCCAAAGGCGGTATCTTACCAGCTGCTGGTCTGTAGTGCGTACAGTTGAAATCCGGTGTACTCCTGAAACGGTCGAGGTTTACTTGTGGTCCGGTGTTGAGGTCGTCGTCTTAAATGTGTTGTAGCATGACGTTGAGCATTGTCATCGCATGGAGACCACAGACAAGTACACAATGATTCATCTGCGTGCTGTTAAGGATGGCTGTATTGTATGCAACTGTGACGGGAGGGAGTATTTTGTCGGATGTCGCAAGTTCCATCGCGACGTACATACCATATCCGCGATCATCTTGTTCAGGTGTCTGGTTAGTAAGTTGGCCTGTGCTTGTTACGCCCTGCTCTTTCGTTATTACATGCTGCTACGGCGTAGGACCCCTTGTATTTGCGCTGCTTTGAACGCCGTTCAACGGTCGGTGGTTACGGCTTCAGGGACTCTATGTCGCAGCCCAACTTACTGCCAGAAAATTTTAAACTATTTCAGCAGTCTCTTTAGGAAGAGTGGTGGTCTCTGCATACTGCGGTATGTATTTTCTGACTACGAAAGTTTATTTCTGGGGGACCCGTAAAGCGGGGAAAGCGCCTTGAAGGTACGGGCTGATCTGTTGAAAGCGTGGCGATAACACAGCGATGTGCTGCAGTAGACCAGCTGGCCTCGTCCGTAGCGTTTTCTGTCACTGGCAGTCACAGCAGCTCCAAACGTAGTGGGCGATAAAGAATGTAAGGCGGGGCCTGCAGTATCTGTTCTTTATTCGCTAACGTGCGTGCCTTGCTGAGGTGCCCTGATGCTGGTTTATTGCGGCACCCACGGAAATTTTCTCACGGAGGCAGGGTTAAGTGGCGAGAATGTACTTCGTTGTAGTTGTGTGGGGGGAGTTTTTGCCGCAATACCATACACTTTTTCAGACAGACTGCTTTGGAGCGACGTTTCAATGTATTGACCAAGGTAGACGATCATGTTCCTCAACTCGGCGATGCCTCATGGCTTCGCGGCTAGGCAGGTTTGCGTCAGAATGTCGAGGAACCTGGCGCCTTCGCCGCGGTCTTGTGGCGGCGGGTGTACATGGGCGCGTAGCCAGCATTAGACGTCCGAATGTTTCCGGCCCGATTTGTAAACAATAATTACATTGAATTCCTGCAGCCGTATGCTGTATTGTGCAAGAGAGCTAAGGCGGTTCTTAATTTTGCAAGCCAACGCAGCGCATGGTGTCCTGTGACCAGCTTGCCTCCTGTAGACACGCGGGAGAAACTTAGAAATGGCGCATATTATGGCGAGGCGCTCTTTTTTATTGGCCGAAAAATTTTTTTCTTCCTTTGATAGGGCACGGCTGACGTAAGCAACTACTTTCTCACAGACATCCTTCTTTTGAAAGCGGACAGCACCCAACGATACGTCACCGCCGTGGATATGCGTTTCTGTCTCGTCCTACTCGTGGAATATGGAACAACAGTAAGGCGCTGCAGGTGATTTTAACACTCAAAAATGTTCTTTTGAACGCTGTCTGCAGTTAGGCGCATGAGAGTTCCAGCAATGTTTGCTGTTTTCAGCGAAACTCCCGTAGTACATGAGAAGTCCGAGGAATCTTTGCAACCCTTTCTTGTACTTAGGCCTTAGAAATTGGGCGATGGCTGACATTTTCGCGGGATGAGGCAGCACTCACTTCACGCTGAATACGTAGCGAAACAACATCTGTTCCTCGTAGCTGCAGCGGCGCTTTCCAGGCTCCAATGTCAATTACGATTTTTGGATTGCCTCGAGTGCCGGCTTTAAACTTGCGAGGTACTAGTCGAGCTAGAGGCAAAAAAGATAATGTCTACAAAGTCGGAGAGGCAGGTGTCCCACTTCAGGCCGCCTTACACGGTTACCCTAACTCGTTCGATTTTTTCTGGTGCCGTGACCACCCCGCACGACACAACCTTTATCCAGTATAGCCGGCGTTATAAAATCAGTCTTCTCATGGTCTCTTGCTTTCATTTTAATTTTTGAGTACCCGGTTTTTGAGTTCATCATCGCAAAGTTCTTTGTGTGCAAAGATTGTCGAGGGCGTCGCGGATTCATAGGACCGGGAAGGGGGACTTCTAGGTGGTTTTCGACAGTGGTCGGCCGTAACGGGCACAACGGGAGCATCCATTGGAGTTTTAGGGAATTTCATCACGTCGGCGCTGCGCTCGTGGTTTGTTCTTCTTTCTTGCCTTTTTTTGCGCTGTGCTCCGTTGTTTTACAATGTACCACATCTGTAACTTATTTCCAATAAATCCCCCGCATGGGGCGCCTTGAGTAATCTTGGTGACGGTTTTGGCGACACCGTGGGCATCGAGCCCCCAAACATAGGCTGGAAACAACCGAGGCGATAGGTTTTAAGGTGAAGGGAAGAAACCACTAACGCTGGCCATCGGAGCCAAGGTGAAGATACTGCAGATGGACTGTCTATCTGTTTACCAGACCTGGAGCTGCGGGACCTGTCTTGTTATCAAGGTATCCCGAGCGAAGGAAGTACCCCCGTCCCCTGCTTATTTACTATGCTACGAGGTATTTTAGAACCGTCCACACTCCTAAAACGTGATTCGGAACCTGAAAATGGGCCGCACCGAAGTACCTTTTCCTCCTTTGCCTTCCATCACGCTCCCGAAGCCCGATTGGTTCTCGCAATTTTTGATCTGAGAAACTATTCACAAGACAAAGCCCATGACTACCCAGTCTGTATTTGTGATCTGCACATATCTCGAAAGCCTTGCCGGCAAGTCGTACAAGGCTAAGAAACTCAAAACAGAAGAAGTCCTAATTGAGGCAGATAAAAAACAGGAGTCCACTAACCTCCTCGCACAAACGCGCATGGTGGATGTTGACATCAAGAGCACTCCCGTCACAGTCCTAATAGCTGCCAGGATGTAATATCTGAAGTGGATCTGATAAATCAGACCGAACCAGATCTCCTGGAGGTCCTTCATGACGAAGGTGTGACGGCAGTGAGGCGGATCACCATATGTCGAAATGACCACGCATTACCGACCAAACACATAATCTTCACATTTGACAGATCAATCCTTCCCGAAACGGTCAATGCAGGCTTCATGAGATGTCTAGTCGGAAGCTATATATCGAACCCGCTCCGCTTTCTTCAAGTGTCAGCGGTTCGGTCACGGCAAAAACTCCTACTGTGGCAGAATGACATGCGCTAAATTGCAGCACAAGACCACCCAACAGAAAACTGCATCTCCACAACCTTCACTTGTGTAAACTGCCAGGAACCTCATGCAGCCGATTGAAGTGCTTGCGAGAAGTTGAAACAGGAAAAACAATTATGAGCTTGAAGGTCAGAGAAAACATCACCTTTGTAATAGCGCGAAAGAGGTTCGGCTCTTTCCCTCTGGGGAACTCTTTCTGAGGAGCTCTTTCCCTCCGAGCGGCACCTGGCATCGGCTCGGACTATGTACCGGGAGTGGGACTTGGTCCGGCCGCCCGCCTTCCCCTGGGATGCCTCATGCAGTCCAAACCGTCACCTCACCGCTGTGGTGTCAACTGTTTCTTTCGGGTCGGACGGCACACCCGCGCCTGCCTCGCCGTGCTCCAGTACATTGGAGGGTGCCGAGGGGATGGACACCTAGGGCCCCACATCGGCCCCCATAGCTACCGCGCCGCCCGTGAGACCTATGGCGCCCTAACGCCCTCGGCGGTGACGGCTGAAACGAAATGCCCCAAAGGTTGGCCAAGTGCAGGGGGTCCGACCGTCGGGCACCCTGCGGACATATGGCGAGGAAATGGATGGCAGGCCGTTCGTGGCTGAAATGCATCCCAACAAGCTACCTCCGACGTCCAGGCCAACGCAAAGGGCGAAAAAGCCCAATCCTAGAATAACAGCCCCGAAACAAAATGTATCAACGCACACACACTCATGTCATCCTTACATGTAAATAGTGGGAACAGAAAACATCATTCAGTGGAACTGCAGAGGCCTGCTTAAAAATCTGGACGATCTTTACGAGATTCTGCATGCTAATTAACCAAGCGTCATGTGTCTACAGGAAACACCCCTCAGTCCCAAACAAACAAATTTCTTCAATAGATACATAGTATCCAGAAAGGACAATGTTGGCTAGACACACTGTTCGTGTGGTGTGACCAATGTCACTCGGAAATCCTTAGCATGCCACCCTGTTTTTTTGAACACTGTCCTTGAGGCTGTAGCTATCGGCATGATAAGATATGATAGGTTGATAACTGTATGCTCCCTCTACATTGCCCCTCACGTATAAACTTTTGAGCTCTAATGGCCTTGTAGATCACCTACCGGAGCCCTGCATTCTTATGGGTGACCTCAATGCACATAATCCACTCTAGGGCTCTTCCCACACGAATGCCCGTGGTCACCTCATTGAGAAATTTCTAACATCTTCCAGAGCATACCTATTTAACAAAAACAAGCCCACATACCATAATATACGACACTACACTTACACATAGACTTGGCTATTGGCCCGGCAGTACTCGTTCTATCTCTTGAGTGGGACGCTGGCACTAACCCATATGGTAGTGACTGCTTGCAACCCACATTAACACACATAAGTAATGGCCCTAACAGTTCCCCTTTCCATAAAAGGCCTAATGAATAGCGTGAAAACTTGAGTCCATCTGCAGAAACATCCAAAGTACACCACTCATCCATTAAACTCGTACACGTGGAAGAAGCTGCCCAATTACTGACGGCACACGTTCTCCACACTGCAAAAAAGTTCATTCCCCCGTGTTCAGGTGCTCCACAGAACCCAAGGATGCCCTCGTTTAATGAGGAGTGCAGGAGAGCCCTGGTTGCCCAGAAGAAGGCGTGGGGTGTCCTTCGCTGGTACCTCAGGTCGGATAACCTGATCTCCTTTAAACGGAGAAAAGGACTTGGGATGCGCGTGCGCCGTTATGAAAAACGGGATAGTTGGCGCACCTTCCTCACATCCATTAACTCCTACACCGACACAAACAAAGTGTTTACGCGCATATGTAAACTCAAAAGACCTTTGATACAGCTGCCCCTGGTTAGTACAGCAGGAGACACACTGGAAGACCAGGCTAACACACTCGCACAAAACTTCCAACATGTGTCCAGTTCAGCCCACTACACTAACTCTTTCATACAGCAACAGCAACACAATTTGCAAAAAACAAGCCCTTGCGTGACAAGAAGTGAAAATCTGCTTACAACTCTGAATTCACACTTCATGAGCTGAAGGTTGCTCTTGTCACTTGTCAGACTTCAGCTCCTTGGTCAGACAAACATTACGTACAATATGATACAACACCTACACGCAGACACACTTTAGACACTCCTACACCTGTTCAAGCATTTGTGGCTTTTGGGGCAACTTCCATGGTCTTGGAGAGAGGCTATAGTCGTGGCTCTTCTGAAAAAAGGGAAAGACCCTTCCTGTCCCGCCAGATATAGACGCATTGCCCTGACAAGCTGCCTGTGTAAACCTCTGGAGATGATGATAAGCCGTCGGATCACGTTCTTGAGTAAAATGACCGTCTCGAGAGCTCACAGGCAAGCTTCCGGGCATATGATGAACTAGTTGCATTAAAATCATACATAAAAATATCTTTACACTAAAATAGTACTCAATGACTGTATTTTTTTGATATCGAAAACTCATGATACGGCATGGCGTTACGGCCTTCTTGTAGATGCAAAATCCAACGGTGTAACTGGTAGCATGCTGAACACTTTTTCCCGTTACCTGTCTGAACGAACATTTTATGTCAGAGTCGGTTCGGAACTTTCAAATGTGCACGGGCAGAAGAAAGGCGTGCCTCAAATGGCGTTTTGATCTATGACCGTGTTTTTTGTTAAAATGAACTCTCCCCGAAAGGCATTGCCACCAACCAGCACCTGCTTGATGTTTGTAGATGACGTTCAAATATCTTTTGAATCATGTACATATCTTTATATGAATTTCAGGTCCACCTTCGGGTTCACAAATTTGCTGCTAGGCTGACAAAAAGGGGATTAAACGTAATCCTTTTATATGTACTTGCGATGTATTTACCAAGAGACGCGGGGTGCAGGGAGACCCTGACACTAAGCGTCGTGGTAACTCAATTCCCATAAAAAAAGAACCAATGTTTTGATGTGTATCCTTAGATAAAAAACTTATATTCATTCCACCCATAGAAAACTCAAGCATAGATGCTTGAAAAAGAAGCATCTTGTAAGGGTCCTCCTACCAATTCTACGGGGCGGATAACCAACTCCTTCTGCGTGGTTTTATAAGTTTAGTGGGATCTCGTTTTGACTATGGGAGTGTTTTGTATGGGTCAGCCACGAAAACAGACTTTTAATTGCTTAACCCAGTGTTTCACTTGGGGCGTCACCTTTCTTGTGACGCATTCTGTACTAGCCTTGTCCTAAGTCCTAATGCAGAGTGTGACAAATGGTGCTTATCACGATCAGCGAACCTATGTCGACTTGTTATACGCCTTCAAAATTTCAATAATGAAGAACCATTCTTTATTATGCAGTTCGAATGACACATCCATATCCCAAATCTTTTTAAATCACCCAACTATTTCGGAACCTTTCTCGCTCAGATTCAGAGAGTAGGTGTCTGAACTGACTCTCTTCTTTTTAAGTAGCTATAAAACGTCTTCTAGCACGCTTTTACCAGCATGTCAAGTTCGCCCTGTGATATGGGAGTTGCCATTTTTAAAAAGGGAGAAAATTGAGTTCCCAAAACAGCAATTCTGCAGCACTTCTTGTTTTGGCTAGATAAATATAGCTGTGACGAATTTTAAAGGAAATAGGTGCAGAACATCATCCAGAGTGTTCTGTTCTGCGCACGGTCCAAATTTTAATGCAAGTAGAACCATTATTATAAACACCAGTACCTTTACGGTGCAGGCATTTCCATTTTTTGCTGCAAATTATATCAATAAACATAACATTCCTTAGTCTGTCATTTATCCCACATCGATCAGTGTGGTGCCAGCATTGTCATCCACAAAATTATTCAAAAACTATGTCATCAATCTCATTCTTAAGGCCATTATCTCTGCGTATGCCTCGAATCTTGAACTGACTGTGTGGTGGATGCCTGGCCACTCTTGGATAGCCGGTAATGGCACCGCGGTTCAGATGGTCGTTCCTGCTGTAGATACAAATTCACTGCGCTTAGCAACGGTACCCTGTTCTGAACTCAAGCCACACTATCAGGAAGCAGCAGACTGGAATACAGACAGGAAACAAGTAAAAAAAACACACTTGGGTCCATACACGCAACAGGCACGCGGAAGTCGCCTTGGTCAGGTTATGAATAGGCCAGATGCATGCGACGCACTCACACCTCCTCACTGGGTCTCCAAGACCTGTGTGTAGCAGGTGTGGAGAGGGCCTATCCGTAGTCCACATCGTGATCACATGCAAGGCACTCGACAGAAAAGGCAGACACTTCAGGTAACAAATAAACGACACACTCCGCAACACTGAACCTTGTTTTTGGGTGACAATGTCATGGTTTCTGTGAAAGGCGTTTTTAAATGTTTGTCTGATGTTTACTTCATAAACCTCATTTCCCACCGCTCATTATATCATCTGGCCACACAAACTAGCAACCACCATTGCCCTAATAGAATTTACTATCATTCGGGCTGAGGCATTTAATTACCAACTGTTTTCTGTTATCTGATTTTTTTGTCGCTCGTTGCCCCACCTGGCCTTGTGCCAAAAAATGTAACCATTATTATCATCATATTTCCATTTCATCGGGCTCTTTCACTCATTTCGCTCTGCAAATCTCTTTATTGAGCATACAAACAATAGCGCGTTTGGTGTGGGTTCCTTTTTTTCGATGTCCTATCGGATGCGGTGTTTTTTTTTGGGGGGGGGGTTACACTTAGTATGACGTAATGGCTTCCTGCTGTATGTATGTGCCAACCATCCCAGCAGCTTGTCGTAACTTTTTCCACGATACCAAATCAATCATAAGTGAATATGCGTCTCTAGTGTCTAATAGTGCGACTGCATCAAGGCCGTTGACGGATAGCCGAACAACGTACGTTATCGTCTTCGCAAATCTTGTGCATCAAGGCGTCGTATCGCGCCTTATGCAGCGTTGACGGTCGCTCGTTGCGAGTTGTCATTCTGGTGGGATGGGCCTTGTGTGGCTGTCGTCACCTTTGGTAATTACGTATGGGCTATTTCGGGCGCCGGGCTGTGGTCGCACCTAAGTCCTTGCGTAGTTTGAGGGTATTTGTTTCATCAGCGTAGTGCAACTTCGCCGAAAGCTGCTGCCTTCAGTTTCGCCTACGTGAGCTAGTGAATATTCCACATTTGATATCACAGTTGTTGTGGTGCCTGAGTAAACGTATGGGTAGGATGATGGCGAAGGTGTCAAGCACGGCAGGAATTGGCCCGTCTGGAATAGCTATTTGTAGATTTTGTTGTTGCGTTGTGGGCAAGAAGACGTCGGCCAGGCTAACACACTTGCTCAACACTTCCACTACGTGTCCAGTTCAGCTTACTACAAAAACACTATTATTAAACTCAAACAATTGGCCGAAAAGAAGGCTTTATTTGATAACGACAGGTCAACAACTTCTCATACCAGAGTTGCCACTGAATAAGCTGAAGGCTGCTCTAAGCAAGCATCATCAGCTCAAGAGTCAGACAAGATCACCTAAACAATAAAATACCAACACGCCGACACGCTTGAAACACTCCTGCATATATAAAAAATATAGCTGTCAGGCGCATTACATGCTCTTGAAGGAATGCCATAGTAGTGGCTTCCTTCAATGAGGGAAAGGACCTGTCGGTCCCCGGAAGTAACGGTTCCACAGCCCTGACGAGCTGCCCCTGCCTGCTCCTTGAGCAGATGATAAATCGCAAGTTCGTGTGCTTCCTTGAATACATTGGTCTCCTCAAGTGCTCCCAGGCAGGCAGGCTTCGGGGTGAGGCGATCACCAAACGATCAAGGCGTCTCATTGGACTCGTACACAAAATGATTCCTTCGTGCATAAAGAGTATTGTGTAACTGCGCTTTTAGATCTCGAGAAGGCCTATTACACAGTTTGGCGTTACTTAATCCTAAGTGACCTCAAGTATTTCAGTGTTTCAGTTAACATGTCAAACACACCTGCTTACCTGCTTGTTACTCTTCGGAGGGAACCTTTCGAGTGAGAGTTGGTTGTCACTCTCAAACGTTCATGTGCGAGAAAATGGCGTCCCGCACTGTTCAGTGCTCAGCTGGACTATTTTCTCTAGTTACAATGAATTCTTTTGAAAAGGCATTGCCACCCACAATCTTTTATTTTATTTATGGAGTGGAATTCCAAATATCATTTAAATCATGCAGTACGCCATTCTCCGAATATCAAGTCAAGTTGGGCGTCAAGAAGCTTGTCGGCTGAGCAGGAAAGAATATTTTAATCTTTTAAACCCTGCAAAAAGCTCCTGCATTTTGTTCTCCAGGATGCGGGTGGTCCAGCTGTACCCTGGCATTATTCTCCATGGCGTTTCAATTCCTCTGACGAAGGAGCGGATGTTCGTAGGTGTTATGTTTGATGGCGAACACATATTCATTTCTCAAATCAAGCAAAAAAATGAATATAATCATGGTCCTCCCACACCAAATATATGGTGCTAAGAAAGAACACCTTTTACACCTTTATACTGCGTTGGTTGGGTCTCGGCTGGACAATGGAAGTGTCGTGTATGGGTCGCCGACAAAAAAAGCAAGTGAGAATGCTTGATCCAGTTAGAGTCCTTCAATGCTTTACTGGTGACGAAACTTCGGAGCTCGCTTCATATAGGGACTGCGGACGACACTGCAGGCGCCACCGCCGCACGAAGGGCATCCAGCCGCCGCGCGTGCGACATACCGACAAGCTCTTGGCGTGCAAATGCTCTCTGCTTTTGGTGTCTGCGCGCTAATTAAGTGTGCTTTTTTGTAGCAGTTAGCGATCAATAGTCCAGTCATTGTGTATAGCACCTCCCTTGAATGTTTTTTTTCCAATAAATTACTGTAGACTTGGGCTGCGAACGGAAACTGCTTCTGCGTTCTCTGGCAGAAGCGCTGCGCGCTCGTGTTTACGAATTTTTAAATCTCTATTGGTTCTTTTCTTAAAGCAAATGCTGTATATACCCCACATACGGTAGCCCCGTAGTCACGGACTGCTGCGGGCCTATCGATAATACAATAAAAAAAGTGACCGAAAACAAGTACGTGTCGTTCAGACTACGCCAATAATGAATTCGTTGCTTGTTCTGGAATGCCCACAAAGCTGAAAGAGACAGCCCAATAGTAATGTCGTTTCGATGAGTTGGTACACACTTGAGAACATCTAAAAACGATGCAGAAACGCGAAGTAATGAAACACGAAGAGAGATAAGTTGCAACGTGTGTCTTTCCGCTTCCACGCTTTGCAATGCTTGCAAAAAAAGGGAAGGGAAAAATGAAAATAAAGCTGATTTTATCACCCTCAACAAAATAATTCAACATTTCGAAGTTAGACGATAGAGCGTGGTTCTCGCGTGCAAAAAGATTTTTTTTGCGCTGCGATGTGCAGCACACGGAGGAAACAGAATAATGCCACGTAGCCAAGAACGACGCAAAGATTTTCTGAAAGAAGTGTATTAAAGTGACCTCCTGCTCTAAAAAAGAGTATAATGAAACAAAAACGCCGGAGAAGAAGTCCGCAGTGTGAGGTACACAGATGAACGTCGATAAAGTGAGTTGCGCGGCGTTTGATATGCATGCATTACTCTCACAACGTAATTAATTTCAGATCCATGGAAATTGGGTCGAGAACATTGTCGAAGAAACAAAAAATCGGTTTAACGACAAGGTGACACCCTTTCCACATCAAACAATACTGCCCGACGGGACGTACGACAAAAAGAGAAAATGGGCGCTCCGGTTGAAACGCCAGATAAGAAAACCGGAAACGGCCACGCGCGGTTACAAAAAAACAAAACGAATCCTAAGGAATAATTCGCGTAAATATGAAAAGTAAAAGCACAAGGACGTTCCAAAGCTTTTTTTTACATTTGAGCCTGAGCTCAAAGCAATACAAAGTTGCAAAGAGGCCATGAAGCACCGATACCACCTGACTGATCTGACAAAAATTCGGCTTTAAGTTAGCCTTACAAGTCTAGGTCCAGGATGCTCTCAAAAGGGTACATTGCTTTTTTTCATTCTGACACACAGTGCATTCCCACACACTGTCATACACTTATAATGGAAGCTGAAATCTCCTGTTTCTTGCCTTAGAATGGCGCGCCTCCATTTCTCACGCAGCACCCTGTCGCTCGGTGAAGAGAAGAAGGAAACATTTTCTGCTGTATCGGTGTACAAGGAACGACATTCCGGGACACAACACGTGTTCGGCATCGTCATGGCACTACTTAAGTCGCATCAGAATAGCGCGAGATGGACGTTACATTTCTTTCCTGCACAAAACAAACACAACTCGCCGCGTCTCCGCCTTTCGAGCCAGCGCAACGCTACCCAAAGAGTGACGTCAGTGAGATGGTGGCGCCACCGCGCGGCGGCTAAACGCAGCATACGAAGCTCTCCCATTGAGTTACGGAGCAGTTTCGTGACCAGTAAAGCATTGAAGGACTCTGATCCAGTATTGCACTTGGGGCTTCGACTTGCATAGGGTGCTTTCCGCACTAGCCCGGTCCAAAGTTTGTATGTTGAAGGTAACAAGTGGTACCTCAAGGACTAACACACGTACATGGACTTTCTTTACGCTTTTACATATTATGGCTGAATAACCATTCTTTTAAGTGCAATGCACTTCTTAAGCGACCCTGAACCTGCGTCCACCGGCGATGTCCGCGCACGTGGAGATGGACGCGCGAAGCCTGGCCGCTGACATGGCACATACCCACGTGGGGGATTGGTCAGGAATCTCCTCGTCTTGCTCTAGCAATCAAGTACAACGACAACACAAATAGGTGTCTGTGAATAAATGCATCTTTCTTTCTTTGTAGTTGTGTGTGTACTGAGATTTAATTAGGCTCCAACCAATACAATGCAAAAAGGCAAAAAACCCGACGTTTCGAAGTCGGCTCGGCTTCTTCTTCAGGGGTGACAGTGGCCACGCTGCAGCTGCGTCTTATAGTCACATTTGCTGGCCTCGCTCAAAGCCCCTCGCTGCGGCACGTAATCCGTGTATGTACACCGAGGGGAGAGTGCCAAGCGAGCGATTAACATTCCCAGGTGTGCGTTGAATATGCCACGATTCGAGGAAAAGCCGCTTCCTCCAGTTCGTTTCCCTTTCGAGGATGGCCGTTCCGGAGAAGTCAATTTTGTGGTCGGCCACTTCACAGTGTTCGGCGACTGCGCTGCGGACTCTATTCTGTTTCCGGACGTCGTTCTTGTGTTGTCTAATCCTCTCCGGCAGGTTTTGGTCTCACCGATGTACGAGGCGTTGCACCCCGCGCACGGGATGCGGTAGACGACCCCGGGTGCCTTCTCTATTGTCAGCCGGTCTTTGGGGCGGGGGATTAAGCGGCCTATAGTTGTCGAAGGCTTGTGGGCTATTTGTACTCCTACCCCTTTGAAAATGCGGGCCAAGGCCTCGCTTGTTCCTGGGATATACGGCACCGGCACGCGTTTCAGGGGTCCGGCGGTTGAAGTTCTTGGAGAGTTTGTCACCCTCTTCTGCTCTTTGCGGCGGGTCACGGAGTGAATGAGCTTTTTCGGGTAGCCGTTTTTCTTGAGGTCCGCAAATACAAGGCTTACTTCTTTCTTACGTTCTGATTCGGACGAGCAAATTGTATCAGCTCTGTTAATTAAAGACGACACAACTGAGGCTTTGTGGTTAGCGGGGTGGGCCGAATTAAAATGAAGGTAGCGGCCGGTATGCGTAGGCTTCCTGTGAACGGAGAACACCAGGCCCCTGCCTCCTCTTGTCACTTGGGCGTCAAGAAAGGGAATGGAGCCGTCTCGTTCACATTCAACCGTGAACTGGATGGCGGGATGAACTGAATTTAGGCGTTTTTTCAGGCTGTCAACTGCGGAGGTCTTCACTATGCAGAAGCAGTCGTCTACATACCAAAGAAAAAGTTTTGGTTTCGGCCGGAAGGAGCTCAAAGCCTTCCCTTCCACGCGTTCCATCGTCAAGTTCGCCATTGTTACAGAGATGGCGGCCCCCATTGCGGTTCCAGTTTGTTGTTTGAAATTTTGCCCATTATGCCAAAATATGTGCTGGCCAAGCAGAACTCGAGTAGGCGGCATATCTCGTCGGCATATCTCGTTCCTGTACCGCTGGCTGTATCCGCGGCCCGAACTGCCCTCGACAATGACGCAACCCTAAAAGAAAGGACGCCGCTCAAAATGCCGACAGATTCTGCCCAGCACATATTTTTCGCATAATGGGCAAATTTTCAAACAACAAACTGGAACCGCAATGGGGCCGCCATCTCTGTAACAATGGCTAACTTGACGATGGAACACGTGGAAGGGAAGGCTTTGAGCTCCTTCCGGCCGAAACCTAAACTTTTTCTTCGGTATGTAGACGACTGCTTCTGCATAGTTATGACCTCCGCAGTTGACAGCCTGAAAAAACGCCTAAATTCAGTTCATCCCGCCATCCAGTTCACGGTTGAATGTGAACGAGACGGCTCCATTCCCTTTCTTGACGCCCAAGTGACAAGAGGAGGCAGGGGCCTGGTGTTCTCCGTTCACAGGAAGCCTACGCACACCGGCCGCTACCTTCATTTTATTTCGGCCCACCCCGCTAACCACAAAGCCTCAGTTGTGTCGTCTTTAATTAACAGAGCTGATGCAATTTGCTCGTCCGAATCAGAACGTAAGAAAGAAGTAAGCCTTGTATTTGCGGACCTCAAGAAAAACGGCTACCCGAAAAAGTTCATTCACTCCGTGACCCAGCCGCAAAGAGCAGAAGAGGGTGACAACTCTCCAAGAACTTCAACCGCCGGACCCCTGAAAACGCGTGCCGGTGCCGTATATCCCAGGAACAAGCGAGGCCTTGGCCCGCATTTTCAAAGGGGGTAGGAGTACAAATCGCCCACAAGCCGTCGACAACTATAGGCCGCTTAACCCCCGCCCCAAAGACCGGCTGACAATAGAGAAGGCACCCGGGGTCGTCTACCGCATCCCGTGCGCGGGGTGCAACGCCTCATACATCGGGTGAGACCAAAAAACTGCCCGGAGAGGATTAGACAACACAAGAACGACGTCCGCAAACAAATAGAGCCCGCAGCGCAGTCGCCGAACACTTGCGAAGTGGCCGACCACAAAATTGGACTTCTCCGGAACGGCCATCCTCGAAAGGGAAACGAACTGGAGGAAGCGGCTTTCCTCGAATCGTGGCATATTCAACGCACACCTGGGAATGTTAATCGCTCGCTTGGCACTCTCCCTCGGTGTACATACACAGGATTACGTGCCGCAGCGAGGGGCTTTGTGCGAGGCCAGCAAATGTGACTGTAAGACCAGCTGCAGCGTGGCCACTGTCACCCCTGAAGAAGAAGCCGAGCCGGCTTCGAAACTTCGGGTTTTTTTGCCTTTTTGCATTGTTATTGGTTGAGCCTAATTAAATCTCATTTCAGTAACTTCCCAACCAGACAGAAGTCTGTCGAAATGTTCACTTTCAAGTTGTGTGTGTGTGTGGTCTCTCTTTCGCGAACATTACCGAACTGCGCAAATTCAACTCGTGCATTCGCACTTTCACATTCTTCTCCTCGGGGAAATGCGGGGAATTTTTTATCCGGTTTTAAATGCAGAGCATTTCTTTAACTCACGATGTCACCCGGCGTTGGCGTGCCTCGGCGTCCGCAACAGCCGTTCCAGGTGCGCCCTCTCCCCCACTCGTCCTCTCCCGCATCACGCTACCCTCCTCGCTTTCAACAACAGGTCCGCAACCCTACCCCTACACTATATAAAAAAATAATACTTACCGGCGCCTGGTTTCGATCCCACGACCCTGGGGGCGGAACGCAAGGTACATGGTGCTCTACCCACTGCGCCACAAAGCCGACACAGAATGGGAGGCTTCGAACGCGCCTTATATCCTTGACTCATTCAAACTACGTCAAGAAGGCTGCTGATACAACGTATTCACTACCTGTGGGCGGAACGCGAGGTACATGGTGCTCTTCCCACTGCGCCACAAAACCGACACAGAATGAAATGCTACGAACGCGCCTTATATCCTTGACTCATTCAAACTACGTCAAGAAGCTGCTGATACAACGCATTCACTACCACCACCTCCCCAAACACTAAACGTTAACGCAATACACCCACCCCCTATGCGACGCATTTACTTGAGTCCCCCTCGCGGGGAGATGGGCCCTTTCCTTTTTAAGAATATATTTACATCTCTCCTGTTTTTAAGAGGTCCATTCGCTCTTCTAACCTTCTCGTTTAAACTCCGAGAGCGAACCTCTAATCTCAGCGTTTTGTTTTTAGAAGTGTAAACATCATCTTCTTGAGATATTTTACCACCTTAGCAACCTCCCTCTCTGTCTTGTGACTTTCCTTTTATAAAACTTAAAAAAATCGGGTACCACGAACTGCAATCCTGCACCGCTTTTTCTCTCCGCAGCATATTACCACTGTGAAGAATTTTACACTGACGCCTGAAAAGCTGCATTTGTGTCTGCCGTGTAGCACACACACCCAGTTTTAATGTCATCAAAACTGTGAATTGCAATACTGGTGTGTTTACCCCTGAGGCCTATGGTGTACTTCGTGTTGTTAAACACATACTTGAAAGTCAAATTCCACAATCGTTTGTCAATGCAGATTCCCTTAGTGTTGTGCGGGCATTGGAATCTTCAAAGCTTTCAAAGAAGCATTTTCTAAAAACTCTCTTTAAGCCACCATATCTGTATATTCCCAAAAACGTCATGTAGCTGTTTGCTTGTCGCCGGGTCACTCTAGGATCCCGGTATTGGCGCGGCACATGAAATGGTCACTACTGCTGCAGTTACAAATACAGTGAACATTACAATGCTAGCGCACACCAGAAAACCATAAAACCACATAAAACCACACATAAAACCAGATAAAACCACACTTCAGATAACACCTTTGCAAAACATGGCAAGTACACGGGAATGCACATATACGCAGCAACCTAGATGTAATAAAGCCACTCCTGGGACAACACACCACCACCACAAACAACAGACACACTAAAGTTGCCTGGCTAGGTTGCGGATAGGCCACACACATGTACCACATTCACACCTGCTGACTGGTTCGTGCGGAGGGAGCCTGTTCATAACAAACATTCTCACACAATGCAAAGCACTAGACACAACACGACATAAAAACTTTCCAGATCTTTACAGATACAACTGTCCTCTTCATCCAGCATACTTTCAGGAAGATAACCCCATTTTATCGGTTACACGTACTTGTAAATTTGGGTCAGAGGTTCACTTTGTAGAACACATCTTATATCCTGTGTGATCAACAACTGGGCTTATACACCAGCCATCTTCATTGAATTTTATATCTCTGTACTTTTGTTTTTTGGTGTTGTATTTTAGTGTCTACACTTAGAAGTGCATCATAAATAAGCACGTCTTTGGCGTTCCTTGCCCTAGCGTCACTTGCGCCAATAAACCCAAGTCATCATCATGATCACTTGCTATATCAACAGTTGGCGTAGTGGTCAGGAATCTAAAGGTCATTTTTGGCACTAAAGTGCCACCGTACTGAAAAGCCAGAAGAGGTACTTCGGTAATACAAAAATAGGCGCAATGCTGGCCGATATAAAAAAGCATTTTAGAGCAATCAATAGCTAGCACAGAAAGCGTAAACACCCCAAAGACGAAAAATACTAGATTTACCGTAGTGATGTCACCAAGAAAGGTCACAAAGTGTGTGGAAAACTAACCACCGTGTAATGTTTCAAAGAGAGCAGAAATAAAAACACAGGTTTGGAAATACCACGAGGCATTAAAAATGCTGGCAAATTGCTGTGATACGACCTTCACGTATGCCTTACTTATAAAAATATTAAGAAGAAGTAGGAGACAACAAAACCCCTTACAAATATTACAATCAAAAATCACTAGCAAGATATTTCAATAGCCTATTAAAATTATAACATACTGGTTTCATAGTCATCATCTATATAAAAGGTCCTCACGTGGTTGGCAAATACCGCGCAAGAATCATTATCTTCAGAAAATATTAGTACTTCGGTGTGTCCCCCTAAGCCTGCAAAATAAAATGACGAGGAAAGTGTCAATTGAAGCACCGGCAGAAAAACAAACGTTCAACAGTTTCAGAAGTTCTGAATGAGTATTCACGCGTGTTATGCGATGGGATTCATAGGTTTTTTATAGCGCGTTGTGGTGCCAAGTCTTCTTCTCGGCCGTTTGAAGTTTACTAACCATTGCAGACTTGTATCGCAGCAGGCAGTTTTGCTGGCTAAGAAATAATGACTTTAGCGGCAGTAACTTCATTGCTCTCTCTCAAACAACGTCTAGATTTTTAGAACGGTTTCAGACAGAGCGCATTCTCATATAAATGCATCACAGGAAACGCCACTCTGTACGATGCACTGACGCTCCTCGGTGCCGGAAACTTTTAGACTGCTTTCTCTAATTTTCAGTTTTTTTTTGGTCTCCACTCATAAGCCCCAAATCTAATATCTACCCTTCTTCCGGGTGTTCAAATAGCAAGACAGCAGTACGCAAATGTGGGTTGCGCATTGCTTCCTCGAGGATTGAATTGTGAAATGGCGATGTCGAATTTATGGCTACGTGGCATTTCGAATAATGGCGTGTTGTGTGGGGTCTCGTGGTCTGTACAGTTATGGTAGCTCAGATCGCTCAGATAACCGGAAATTAAAATACGCTTTCGTGATTAGGTTAGGCCGTCAGCTAATCTGTATCACGGTGCCTTGACGTAGCTGCTATACTCCCTGCCCAAGCTTTTCAAAACCCATGAGAGCCTCGACACCACTTTGCAGAAGACATCTCGGAGGGGTTAAATTCATATAGTTGGCTCAAAAACAATTGTGATTACTCATAAACATTAGAATATTTGCAGAAATACTTTACCGACTCTTTTGAGTACAACGTTTTTGACCTGAATATAAAATGACACGAAAGGCCCACAGATTAGGAACGACATACTGGGCACTTGATCGGCAAGGGAAAGTGCACC
This sequence comes from Haemaphysalis longicornis, assembly GCA_013339765.2. Taxonomy (NCBI): domain Eukaryota; kingdom Metazoa; phylum Arthropoda; class Arachnida; order Ixodida; family Ixodidae; genus Haemaphysalis; species Haemaphysalis longicornis. The sequence goes on along the minus strand of CM023455.1, from coordinate 58,504,601 downwards.
AAAACGGAAGATCTAATACAGCCTTAATATTCACCAATGCAAAAGATTTACCGAGTCAGAAGGTCTAATCTATCCTGAATGTCCAACGAAATGAAACGCCCATATGTGCATATGTGGTCAATATATTTGCCTTTGCAGCTTTCTACTTCATAAGAAGTTTAAAGCGAAAACAAATTTAACACATAAATGTAAAATATTTCCTACATCCGTTCATTTGCTTTTTCACGGCTGAGGCTGGTCATTGTATGTTTTCAGTAAATTGGAGGAGGTTTAGAGGAATCACAAGAGTTTTGGTAAGGCAAACGCCGATTGTTAGTGTACACCATAGTCGCTTTAGGCCCGTTAGACCTTTACAAAAGTATCCTTTTAAGTGCAATGCACTTCTTAAGCGACCCTGAACCTGCGTCCACCGGCGATGTCCGCGCACGTGGAGATGGGCGCGCGCAGCCTGGCCGTTGACATGTCACATACCCACGTGGGGGATTGGCCAGGAATCTCCTCGTCTTCCTTGGCAACGGGGGAGATGGGTGCGCGCTGCCTGGCCGCTGACATGGCACATACCCACGTGGGGGATTGGCCAAGAATCGGGCGTGAGAAGGGCTAATGCACCTGCTTAAAGGAGTACTGACACGAAATTTCAAAGCTGAGATCCGCTCTAGCAATCAAGTACAACGACAACACAAATAGGTGTCTGTGAATAAATGCATCTTTCTTTCTTTGTAGTTGTGTGTGTGTGTGATCTCTCTTTCGCGAACATTACCGAACCGCGCAAATTCAACTCGTGCATTCGCACTTTCACATTCTTCCCCTCGGGAAAATGCGGGGAATTTTTATTTATGTAATAGTTATGCAGAAGACAGAGAATTCATCCAATAAGGAATGCACAGCTTTTCTGACGCGTCCTGAAACCATCAGCAAATCTTACACATCTAAAATATTGAGCGTCCGTAGGGGTAGAGGTGTGTTATTCAAACAGAATATGGCGGTAGTGATAATATTTTTAAGGCATTTTAATGCTTTTGCACGTAATATTCTTTTCACAATAACGACCAAAAAGTGCAATTTTCGCTAATTTGTCTTACGCACAAACTTGCACTTTAAAGAAGTAGTGGCTCAAAATTTCGAAGCAGAGATATTTATGTAAAAAAGATTCTATTGTAGAGAGATATTTTCAGGGTTTGAACAGTAAGCGTTCAGTGTAACATACTGCCACTATGCAACTGCTGCTCACTATACCTGGAAAACGCTTTCGATAAAAAAAACTTCTTTGTTGGTTTTGTAAGTTTATAAACACGGAATACGGGCTTCACGACCACAGGCTCACAAATATTTCTGGTCAATATTTTCAGTACTTTGCGGTGATGGTACACATTCGACAATACACGCGCGGCAGCCCAACAGACAATGCAGTATCAACGTTGTCTGTGCTCTGGTATGTATTAGGCACATGACTATTTCAATTTTATTGTCATCTGTGCACGAATGAAAAAGCTCAAAATTTGATACTCTCTAAACATGGGTATCAGCATGACCCCATATACACCTGGCCGCGAACTGCAAATGTCAGCAATGTTGTTACGTGACCACCATGCGTACTTCGGTTTGCAGCGCTGCTCCACCGTGACTATGAGGTCGTGGTTTTGAGACAGCCAGCTTGCGTCCCGGGCGCTAGTGCAAAGCGGAAGTGGCAGGACACAAACTGCAGCGTTAAAAGTGCCGCCAGTGTAGGCGGTCGTCCAGGTGCTTGTTTGGTCGAACCAAAAGTGACACGAGTAAACGAGGAATGAAACAACAAAGAAGGTCACCAGTACCGACGCCTTTCTGTTGAGCTCTGCATTGGTCACGAAATAGTGGTGTAAACGTGTTATCTGTGTAATTTCTGCAGTGTCATCTTATTAAACCATGTGAAGGGCACTGGCGACGCTAAAGTTGCCCTGGGAAGCGCACCTTTCCCAATGTAAAGGCAGTGTTCAGATCGTGCGGACTAAGCCTATGGTTGGCTGAGGGTGAGGCCCCACCTGCGGCTGACAACGCGGCCCCGGCGTGCGTGGGGAATAAAAATCAAGACATGGCAGAAGAAGACAGCAAAATCCAACACGACGACATCGAGGAAAACCAGGATTCATCGGTGACAGGTGAGTAGATCATGAATGTCTCGAAGGCGTAGCCCCGAAGAGACCGACGACAGCTAAGTCAGATCAACCGGCACCCGCCGCCGCCTCTGTCCCCTCAGGAAGGGGAAGCAAGACCCACAAGGACAAAGCGAGCCCCCAGACCAGCGCCTCTCCCCCTGAATGATTAAAAATTACTTCTCCGGCCACATAGCGGACTCAACATGGGGAAGCTCGCAACGTCTCAATCGTGGCTGGTTCTGCTACAGAGAAACTGCGCAACCTGTCGGCAAGCCAAAATTGAACTTCGTGTCGACAAGAACCAATTCATAAATTTTCCTTAGCCCAGAGTGCCGCACTACGTATGGCTGTACTGAGCAGAGTACCGCTGTTCCTTGCACAAGAAGACCATGGTTGTCTGCGAATTATGCTAGGAAGTGGGTCACCATAGCACAGAAGGCCCACAGGCAGGAACAGGAGCTTGTCACGGGTGCAGCTTACGAGACCCGGCCACAGAACACCCCTGTGTGGCCAAGTGCGGCGTGTGAGGGCGCGATCACGTCCGGTTGCCACAGGTTGCCCAGAAGGATACTGGACGCCGTACGTCCCCAGGCAGAGACAGCGGCAGCAACACCGAAGGACGGAGTCCAATCATGACCAGACCCGAATTTGTGGGAATAGGGACCGGTCGCTAACGCCAAGCAGGGCTGGGATAACCAGCTCAAGGCATCCCTTATGAACGGTAGCAGTCGGAGGTGAATATTACGATGAAGTTCGAGAATTAACGCAGCCGAACATAATCCCCACCACTCTCGAGGCAAGTCCACAACCCGCCCACAAAACCAGAACGAGCCCAAACAAGTGAGCAGGTCCTAACGGCTCATTCCTAAATCATCCCTTAAACACCCCCAACTTTTACCTACAAACGCCACTTGAAGGGTTTGCAAACATCTGTCTCAACTACTTGAGCAACAAAACACTATATTAGCGTCACTCCGAGCTCGCTTAGATATACTTGAGTAAACCCAGGACACTCAATGAAAAACGCATGAAACCGAATCCACGGACAACAGAAACTTCACTCTCCTCCTGTCTCAAAAACACAACCGCCACCTTCACCTCACATCCATGACATCTTTTTTCAATGAGTTGGTCGGTTGACTTCCATCCCCGAAGAACTCCAAAACATCCACCAAGAAAACCAATTGCTACAGCAAGAATTGGTCCCAACGTTCCGATTGCACTTCCCTCCGACAGCAAATTACCACCGTCGGTAACTGAACAAATCACAGCTATGAATGTGGAACCACGGAATAGCCGAGTTCTTCTACAGGTCCCATCAGAGCCCATACCCAAAGCGTCCCATACTCGCGCACACCCGACAACTGCATCACCGCATCACTTCCAGATGGCCGGGTCCCAGTCTAATGTTACGAGCATTCTTCCAGTGAACGGCCGTCGTATTAAACAGAAAGTAGCTGCCATAAATCAATTTATTACACTCTTCACCCACAACCTGTGGTTTTCTTCTTGCGGGAGGCTAATTCACCTGTGAAACTAACGGGCTGCATCTCTTATGGTTCGATCGATAGTTCCCCCACACTTACTCTGGTGCATAAACCATCTCCGAAATTTATGACACCACCTCACAACGAGGGTGCAATCAAGTTTTCACAGAGGTCCTCTCTGCTTCGACTAAACCTACATCGAGACTTTTCAACCAGAATGTATATGGTCGCGCTTCTCAAAACACCTTTGATATCGCCCCCAACATAAGAGATACAAATCCCCTTCTGAATGGCGGATCATTGATCATAGGGAGCGATTTCAACGCCACCCACCCGCAGGGAATTACACGTACAAATCTAAAAGAGGCACCCTGCTGGCCCAGACGGCAACAACATTTTCAACGTATCTCACTCAGTAACGCGGATTCACCAAACTGTACGGTCACAAGTACTGTCGGGGACAAACCTCCTGACTTAACTTTTTTAGTCAGAATCTCAATGTAATCTAGGCTTGAACTCATGAAAATTTGGTCTCTGATTACGACATTGTCAACTCACCATCCGGAATAAGCATTACAACGTCAAAACAGATGTGGCTTGTATCTATAATTGGGATGCCTTTTGAAAGGCAACATCCTCCTGCTCAATTGGTAGCACTCAACCCCTCACGGTTTCATTGACGACCTCATTCGAACAGTACGGGCGCATACCAAAAGCTTCGACACGTCCTATTAAACAGCCAGCGTCGACGCCAAACACCTTTACAATTGGGAAGTCGTCGTAGCCTCACTAAGCGAAGGAAACACCAACGCCAATATTTCTTACTTCGCCATAAAATTGCCGCGCTATATCAAGCCACCACGTAATATGCCAAGCAATCATCGAAAGAAAATTTGCTTCAACTATGCGGTGGTCCTCAAAGGACCCTAATCACACGTAAAACTTCGCACTTATTCAGACATGTCATCGAACACAAACAAGCAAGAGTGAATCGCAAAGAAGCATGACTCAGAATATACTTTCGTTTCAAGGTTCCCGAAAAGCCCCCCTACAAACGTCAACAGAATGATACGTGAATACTAGCAAGACCTTTTCACCACCCATTTACACAGGCCTGAGATGTGACCTACTTGACAGGGACTTTCACATTTACGAATTGGAATCAGCTCTCAGGATGGATGAAGAATAGCACTCCTGAACCAGGCAAAATAACTCACAGGCTTCTTCAAACCTATACGGCAACTCCCTACATCATATACTTCACAGACATTAATACCCACTGGTCATCTGGTCGCCTTCCTCTCCAAAAGATAACCGCGGGGATATGCTTCATACCTAAGCCCAACAAGTCACCTTATCTAGAGAACTTGCGCCCGATATCCCGCACATCTGGTGTGGGTAAGTTGGTAGAACGGCTTATAAAGAGACGTCTTCAACCATTACTTGAGGACAGAGGCCTATTTCCAAATACCATTATGATTTTCGCGAACACCTCAGCACCCACGACATCCTTCTTTATTTGAACGAAGAAGTCTTGGCGCAGGCTACCCGTGACTCTCCGACGGCCACCATAGCACTTTACCTTAAACCCACGTTCGATAACGTTTTACACTCAGGTATTCTCTTCCGGCTAAATCAGACTGGATGTGGCCATCGCGTCTACATTTCAGATTTTTAACCCAACGCCAGACAATCCTCAAAGTTGGTGACTTCACGTCTAATCCTATATTTCTTTGTGATCGAGCCACTCCAGAAAGTTCCGCATTGTCCCCCCTTCTTTTCAATCTGGTCTTACTCGACTGGCCCAATCAAATGGATGCCATCCCCAAGATGAATCATGCTCTATACGCAGACGATACCACCATACGGATAGATACTGACTCTTATAGGAAACATGGAAGATGTTCTTCAAGGAGCCACCGACCTTGTGCAGTCTACACGTTGTCAGTGGGCCTTAAATGCACACCCCTTGCGTCATAATTGACAATTTTGCACAAGCGACCACCCGCTCACAATATTGAGCCCGTCTCCTTACATTTGGACGGCTAGGACATTGAGCCTTGTTCTTCAATCAAAACACTCGGTCTGACCATCAAGCAAATACACGAAATAATCTGACCTTCTCAAAACTATTCGAGATATTCATTCAAGTTACGCACATGCTCCGACGCATCCCTAACTGCCATCGGGGCCTGAAAGAACAAGATAGGATAAGACTTATTCGATCACTTCTAATCTCTAGAGTTACCTTCGTTGCTCCATACCTCTGCGTCACCAATGAATACTTGGACTACCTTGACAAGCTCGCACGCAAGGCATTGAAACAAGCGTTTGGCCTGGCTATGAAACCCCTACTTAGCATATTCTTCAACTGGGCCTCATTATACAGTTTGGAATTGTTTGAAGGCCACCTTGCAGCCAACATCTACGGCTCACTCAAACACCTGCGCGCCTTGGTTTACTGAAACACCTACGACTCGAGCACGCCGCGTCTCCTCCTGTTCTTGTCCTTTCCGGGGCATGGAGATCTGCTTCACGGGTTTGCCCAATACCGAAAAACATGCACTCTCCTCTCCCACTGGGCAGAAGACAAGCACGGAGTCAAGTCCACGAGAACATCTATGGGAACCATTTGGACGTCGCGTATACGGACACTACCTCATATCCAGGCGGCCAGCACAACGTTGCAACCGCCACCACCAAATCGGCCTTACAACGTGTGTCTCAAATATTAGGTCATCGACGCAGATTGCTGAAGTGGCGATGGCATTCGAACTCATTCACACCAATAGTGCGACCATCTTAATATACTCCCAAACTGCCTGTGGGAGCTTCTTGGTGGGAAGAGTGCCCCCCCCCAACTTTCTGCCTCCTCTCTCTTCATCAGCCACAAAAAACGTGGCCTCGTCGGTACAGCCTCCCACTGTACATTCCCGGGCAATACGTTTGCCCACCACAAAGCCTGCTTATTCTCCTTCAACGACTCAGAAGAACAAGCGAAGTCCACACCACTGGGTAAATTTCAGTACACTACACAGTACTATCTACTCGACAGACAACAATTCCATCAATCTTACTCTAAATTGTCCAAACAAAAGAAACGACTCTACGTCGCATCCAATTCGCTTACACCACATGTTTCCACTCAATTTATCTCCCAATGCTATTTTTTCTCTAAGCGTGGCACAGTAGTCCATATTTTATTAGACTGTGGCATAACCCCGGCCTCCGAGATTTTCCTTCCCCCCTCCCACACCATTTGCTGGGGGGAACCTGATAGCCAGCGACCACCTGGGCGTTCAGCAACTGCTAGAATCTACAAATTTGGTCGCCTGGTCATTACTTGGATTCGCGGACTATGGAAGCACTCCTACTTTATGGCTCCTTAAAGTGTCGTACTACTACGAATAAACAAGGCTCCACATGATTAGTTATGCTGTGGGTGACCGTCTAATATCCCGTTATATAATTAGTTGGGTAGTAAAAACTACAGCATCCAAGAAACGCAAAAAAAATTGCGCCAGCACCTTCGTAACTATCAGCACTGCCAAAGCCGGATGCGTAAGCACATAGGAAGAACCTAAGGACTTTATTTTTCAATGCACTGTTACAAACCCAGCATAAGAAATATTAAATTGTCTGCGTGATACCACGAATACCACCTTTCTTTTTCACTGCACTTAAATCTGCCCTTTTCTGTTTCCGTTTCTGAGACACTGGGTTGCTTATATATATTAGGTAGTTTTTCAAGACAGGGTTTTCTAGGGAGACATTTTTCACGTGGCAATGATGCCGAAATAATTTAACAGCTATAAAGTTCAAAATAACCATTGAAATCTTAGAACACTTTGTTTGTAATTTTCAGCTGGCTCCACAGCAAATATTTCTCGGTTTATCAATTTCACTTTCTATTTATTGTAGGCGCAGGCGTCGTGATACTTCCGAATGAATGAGTGACAGGTAAGTCCTACGTGCCTCTATTTCTTTGATTTCGTTATGTGATCTATCGGCGCAAGCTACCTAGGCGGCGTTTTTTCCTGCTACACCATGTTTGCGTTTCTCCTAACATTCGTTTCTTCGTCGTATGCCACGAGGTACTTCAACAAGCAGGGTGGCACACGTAACAGCTTATAGAATCAGACTTTGATGGAACATGTGATTTATGTGCTTCTCTTCTACTCACGTGCACCACGTTCACATATCGCTTCGCACGTACTGTTACACCTTCAAACACAGTACCAAGGCAAGACGACAACCGTGCTTAAGCCCAAAGACAGTGTCACTCCCTCTCAAAGAAACGAGGCTCCGACAACGACCGGGCGGCTCAACTAAGAGACCAGAGCAGCACCAGTACCCCAGCGGCAACCTCACAGGTGAGCTGGGCAGCTAAGGGATCCCACATAAGAAATTCAGGAGCACATACACTGTCTCTCCTCTCTATGAATCTGTCATCCTCTGCCCCAACTCCCACACGAGCAGGCGTGCCGTTGTTTGCCCCTAGTTGTGACAATTTACGCGTGCTGGTGGTCTTTCCTTACCTTTTTCTTGACGATTCGTTCATTCATTCATTCATTTATTCACATACATTCGCACTTCCCTCACAAACACCCCCCGACACCACCTCTGCTGAACTAAATAGCATACGAGCCACATTATAGCAGATTATGGCGGAGAACAGACAGCTTCAAGCTGAACTCACACTACTTAAAAGTAGGTGCACCTCCACGACGACTACCGCAAGGCCGCCCCCGAAACAGCAATCACAATCCTCGGAATTCAACCCTTCTACCCCGAAAAAACGTGCCCAGGAAACCATTGACCAGCAGCCGAAAGAACAACATGCCTTATATGTTCTTGTAGCTAAATAATAAAACAACTCGACCAGCTTTTCGACATGCTGAATCACTGCATTATTACCCTGCCGGGACCCTCGCTAACTTAAGAGAAATGATCAGCGGGAAGGTTACCGCCCTGGAATACAGCTTGGCGCAAGCCCAGAACAACCAAACTGGGCTCGGGCAACCTTCCATATTTACCAGCACCGAAGAGCCACGTACTAATTCCACCATCCAAGCAGTTGTTTCAGTTCAAAACATTGGGTAATATGCATCCGAACAGGGATAAGCATCGATACTACATATGGCAATGGAACGGTCGGGGTAGAGAACAAAGCGGGGAGCGTTGCAACAACACATTACCACTTGGTTTAAAACGCCAAATGGCACCCGATATCATAGCGCTGCCAGAGACAGAAATACCGGCCAAATTGTCGGGATACACAGCGTACCACTCGTTCGTATCCAACATGAATGCTACACAAGCTAGAGAAGTAACCCTCTTGTTGCATAGGAATATACTGTCTAATCAATTGCATGTTTCCAGCACAGGACCCGAATATGTTTTTTTGAAAATCTTTCCAACATCAGCAAGGCAAAAGAGGAAGCTATACATACTGAATGTATACAGTGCGCCCCGACATTCTTGTAACCCTACACAGCTCCTCCAACAAGCCTATCCCACATCCCATGGGCATCCATTAACCATCGTGGGGGATTTCAATGAACCAGATCCCACCTGGGGATATACAAGACCCACAAAACAGGGCCTGACATTATGTGACACCATACAGCAATACAACCTGATAAATGTGACGGCCCCACCCATCTCACGAGAAGAGGTAACAGTGTCCAACGCGACACCACCCCTTATCTTACCATCGTGAAACATGTCTTTGATGCGTGGTGGACAAATAACCTTGAAGACTTAGGCAGTGAACACTATATAGTGAACACCACACTCATTCCGGCGCCGCCAAAGTACAGCCGCCGGGAACAAAAAAATATCGACGGGGATGTTTATTGTAATATACAGAGGGCCGAGATTTCAAAAGTCGGAAACTCCGGCATTGAAGATCTCGAAACATGGGTCGAATGTTTACAGGAACACACCACGATGGCTACTCGAGTTGTACCGGAAGAAGCGAACGTAGACAAGGTTGACTCTCGCATCTGTCACATGTGGGAAGGGAAGAGCAGCTTTCAAAAACAGCTGCACGGGCAGCGGCACAACCGGTCCTTACGCCGCCTGATAGCGCACCTAAGTAAGGAGATCGAGAAGCACGCAGCATTTCTTACTAACCGACCCTGAAATGCACTGCGCGAAAGAATGGACGTACGAATGAATACGCCTAAATTATGGAACACCATCCTCAGCTTTCTGAACCCGGACGGACGGCGGGTAACCCAGCGTTGAAACCTTCTGACCATACTACATGCCAATCAGGGGCAGGGATCTACTTTACTGCAAAAACTGCAGGAGCTTAACTTACAACAAGCGCTCCGGAGTCAGCAGACTCATATGCTTGTAATCCCAACCCCGAAATGAACAGGCCTATTACCAAAGCCGAAATCTGTGAAGCCATTACTAAACTGAACACCCGCTCTCGGCCGGGCCTGATGTCATCACCAACAAGCTACTTACCAATCTGGGCTACTCATCCATAGAAGACCTCACAGCTTACATGAACAAAGTGTGGGACAACGTCGTCTTCCACCTACGTGTAAAAGCGCTGTCATTATGTTTATTCCCAAACCCGGAAAGCAACTGAAGCTGGAGAACCTTAGGCCAGTTTTTTTGACCTCGTGTTTGGGAAAACTGCTCGAACATTTAGTGTTGAACCGCCTGCATTGGTACATAGACGAACACCAACTCTTCTACTATACAATGGTGGGTTTCCGGCAATCACTATCAACCCAAGACGCCATGCTCCAGTTACAGCATCAAATTATCGATGACTCCGCTGTATTGCCACTAGACACTCGAACAATCTTGGCCTTAGATCTCACCAAAGCTTTTGTACTCCGTGCAACATAGCGCTATTCTCCACAACTTGAGCGACCTCCACGTGGTCAAGAAGGCATATAACTATATTGCGGATTTCTTAGCGCAACGAACCGCACAACTAACCGTACCGGGGCTCCAGTCTGACGCCGTAAACTTGGGCAGCCGCGGAGCACCACAGGGTTCGGTCTTATCGCCCTTTCTTCATAGTGTGGCAATCATTAAACTACCTGTTTTAGTAAGGTGATGAATTTGGCTAGTTGGTTCTGCATGTTTGAAAACTGCGCTTGAGGTTACTAAGGACACACTTGAAAGGAATACAAATGGACGACGTGGACAGCACGAGCGCAAACTAACTGATTTATTAGAAGTGAAAAATCAAAACATAACCTAAGCATCAAGGCAGAGAAAAGCGACACTTGCTACATGTACCGAACCAGAGGCGAGAAAGGACTGCTTCGTTATGAGTCGGCACACACCAAGTTAGTGAAGAGAGGCATCGCGAATACGTGCATGATGCAAGCGCTCAAACGTTCGTGTGCGCACAGGTGCGAGGAAAGCTTTAAACTCCAGGTAGAACGTCTACAAGCAAGTGGCTACCTAGACAGCACGCTAGAATCAGTTGCAGAAAAAATTTTGAACAACATGAAAAGAAAGAAACAGCCAGAACCCAGGAGCCTTGAAAAGAAAAACGTTGTTGTTCCGTATATACACAGGGGCTCACATAAATTAGAGAAGATAGGCGCGCGCCATGATGTCAATGTGGTGTTTTCCGCACCAGCCAAACTTAAAGGGATGTGCCCAAAAGTAAATGCTGTACTGGATGCCACCAAAAAAGCCTGCAAAACCAAGCATGAAAATAAGTTCGTCGACTGTCAAGTAGGGGTAGTGTACAACATTCTGCTAGACTGCGGCAGAGCATACATGGGCCACACCAGGAGATGTCTGAAAGAGAGGCTTAGAGAGCACCAGTACGCATGTGAGCAAACGGCCCCCTCAGGCAATTTGGCGACCCACTGCAAAATATGTGAGTGTAACCCATTGTTTCAGAAAACTTCAGTTCTGGAGAGATCACGCAACAAGACGACACGCGAAATCAGGGAACCCTATCACATTTCAAAACAGCACACCGAATGCGTGAGCTCATGCTCAATCGTGCTGGCCCCGCTTGAAATAGAATTCATGAAGAGCAGTCTATAGCAAGTAACCGCGGTAAACAAAAGCGTCAAGCGCAGATAAAGCTGTAGCTCAGGTCTACAAGCAAAGATAAAGAGCCATTGAACAGATTACGATGTTTAGCGCCTGTTTTTGTCAAGAATGTGCTTTCATTTCTCCTCCTCACCTTTTCCACCGGTACTTTGTCACCCTTTCTAAATGTTTTGATTTTTCACTTCCAATAAATCAGTTGTTAGTTTGCGCTCGTGCTGTCCACGTCGTCCGTTTGTATTCCTTTCAAGTGTGTCCTTTGTAACCTCAAGCGCAGTTTTCAAACACACCTGCTTTACTACGACATCGTCCAGATGTGTGTCACAGCATTGATGCTGCTACATCACGATTTAGACCTTTGATAAACGGGCTCATGAACTGAAACCCTTCCCGATCCACCGAGGTATAACGGGTAAATATATACATTGAAAATGGATGTTTGTATTTAAAATAAAGAAATGTAAAAAGGTATTTAAAGATGATAATTACACAAAAATGTCTCTCTACAGAACAAAGATAAATACAAAAGATCTAAAAGTTATTTTCGCGTTATTTGCCGCTGATTTTTTTTGCGTGTGTGAAATTTTGACAAAACATATGAGAGGTTAGTATTGTTAAACATTAGCGTTATTAGTATTGTCAATTCTTCTAAAATTTTTACTGTTTATGTATGTTTTATTTGTACCCCCCCAACCCTGATATTCGTTAACCGCTAGGTTCAGTGGCCCCACCAGCTCGGTGGGCAACATTGTGTGTGGCAACCGAATAAACACCCCCGAGCACAGCAGCTCGCGATCAGACACCGTCGCCACCACTATGCTGGAGGTCGTCACTCGATTGGAAGGTACCCCGACCCTCCCAGGTTTACAAATGCTGTCCAAATCGTGACACTGGCGACGAGGGAAGAAGCCCGCAGAGCGACCGAAGCGACCGAGAACGACGAGACACCGCCCCCCCTCACCGGCCGCCAGTATGTCATGCCGCTGTACGGGAGGCTCGAGCCGTTCGAGGGTGAAGGGTCCACCAGGCTGGTCTCCGAAGAACAAGTCAGCGTGTTTTTCCGGGCGAACAACACTTCCGAGCAAAACACCGGGACATTTTTCTGGCCAGCTACGGGACCCGCGTCTTCGCTCTCCTGCTCGACCTGCTCAAGCCGGCCACGCCGCATGACAAGTCGCTGGGTGAGCTGCTCGCAACGCTACGCTCGCACTTCAGCCCGGCTCCGTCCACGTTAATGAAGCGTTTCCGCTTCAACAACCGGAGCCGCCGAGACGGAGAGACTCTCGGGAAGTTCGTCGAAGCGCTGCGAGGGTTGGCGAGCAGCTGCGCCTTCGGGGACCAGCTCGACTCGCGGCTCCGCGACCGTTTTGTCTGCGGCATCAACAACCCCGCCATGCAGACGCGACTCCTAGAGCTTCCCGACCCATCGCTGGACGACGCCATGAAGGCAGCGCTGGCGTAGGATACTGCGGCCAAGGACGCGGGCGAGATAGCACGTGCGGACGGCTCACCGTCGACGGAGGCGGCGGTGAACAAGATGGCGACACGGTATGGCAGGTGCGTTCGGTGCGGTGGTGACCACCCCCCATCACAGTGCCAGTTCGCGCAAGCGGAGTGCTATGCGTGTGGTAGAACTGGGCACATTGCTCGGGCGTGCCGAGGGGGGACGGCGGACGGAAGGAAGCAGCAGCCGGGTTCGAGCACATGTTCCGCGCCAGCCCGCGGCCAAGGGAGTCGGCGCAAGGGTAGGCGGCGGGGGCGTGCGGCAGCAGCTTCGGGTTCATCAACGGCTAGGCTTCACGTCGGGGCCGAAGACCCGCAGATTTTCGACATGTGGCACGCGGGCAGAGTGCAGCCGTCGGTGCCACCATACATGCTGACCGTCGAAGTATTCGGGAATCCCATTTCCATAGAGCTGGACACAGGGCCAGTGTGTCGGTCATGGCCGGGAAAGTTTTCAAACGCACCTTCGGTGGCGTGTCCGTCGAGGCGTCGGGCGCAGCTACACCGGACAGCTCGCCAGGTCGAGGATCAAGCCCAAGTCAGCGTTTGCCGTGGCGACAGGGAGGCCACCCTGCCCATGTATTTGACCAAGGGGTCGTCTCCGACGCTGCTCGGCCGGAACTGGATCCAGGCGTTGGGCGTGCGGCGGCCTTAGTACCAGGAAGCAGTGCGTGCAGTGGAAGACGTCCCGGGCCTACTGATCAAGTTCAAGGCCCTGTTCCAGCCTTGGATGGCCACATTCACTGGCAAGCATTTATGTGCCAGAGTGAGCCCGGCCCCGGTTTTTCAAGACCCGCACGCTGCCGTTCGCCCTGAAGGACGGGGTAACCCAGGAGCTATAACGGTTGCAGGGAGATGACATCCTGGTGCCCATCAAATCGTATGAGTGGGCCGCTCCCATATTGCCAGTCCTGAAGCAAGACGGCAGTGTAAGGCTCTGCGGGGACTTCAAGGTCACCATCAAACCCGTCGCTACCATGAAGAAGTACCCGCTGCCACGTACTGAAGATCTCTCGTCGGCGTTGTCCGGGGGATAGAAGTTCACAAAACTCGACCTGAGAGATGTGTGCCAGCAGCTGATGCTCCAGGAGTCCTCCCGGAAGTACGTCACAATATCGAAAACGTTGGGACTCTCAGTACACGCGCCTACCGTTGGGTGTGGCCTCAGAACTTGCCATTTTGCAGAGGGAGATGGACAACCTGTTCAGGGGCACGAGGCACGTGGCGGTGTACATGGACGACATCCTGGCGACCGGTACAGACGACGAAGACCACCTGCAAAACATACACAACGTCTTGGCACGATTGCAGGATGCCGGACTGAAGCTCAAGCTGGAGAAATGCATTCTCGTGGCCCCCAGCGTTGAGTACCTGGGCCATGACATTTCCCTGGCCCCGGCACCTCGCATGTTTAGGGCTGAGCTCAAGGCGCTCAAGCCCCAGAACAAGAAAAAGCTGCAGAGCTACCTTGGCCTCGAACTTCTACAGTAGCTTCCTGCGGAACCTGTCGTGCATCTACACCCGCTCCACCTTCTGGATCAAGATGGACACCAGTGGGCCTGGAAGAAAGAAAAAGACTTGGCCTTCCAGCGCAGCAAGAAGCTTATCACCAAGGCTCCGGTGCTGGTGCACTTCGATCCGGCCAAGCCTATCGTCCTGACCGTAGATGCGTCGCCGTATGGCGTGGTGGCCGTCCTGGCCAACCGGGAGAAGAGTGGCCAGAAACGCCCTGTATTGTTTGCTTTCCGTCGGCTTCATTCTGCAGAACAGCGGTACAGCCAGTTGGACAAGGAAGGCCTGGCCCTCATGTTCGCGGCCGCGCGCTTCCACCAATACCAAGGAGGCCGAAACTTCGAGACGGTCATGGACCACAAGCCACTGCGGGGACTGCTGGGGCCTGACAAGGCGGTCCCATCGCCTCGAGTTGTGCGCTGGGCCTTGAGGCTCGCGGCCTACAGCTACCGGCTGGTCTACCGTACGGGAAAAGACCTTGCACCTGCTGATGCCCTGAGCCGACTGCCCCTGCCGGAGGTGCCTGGTTTTCTTCCTTTCCGTGCCGAAGTGTTTATGCTGGAGCACCCTTACCCAGAGGTGCTGTCCAGATCGGCAGTGTGGCAGCTGACCAGCCGGGACCCAGTCCTGTCGCAGGTGGTCAAGGCGGTGTCCCGTGGGGAGCAGTTGGGGGAGCGGACGTACAGCCACAAAGCCGCCGAGCTGAGCCTGCTGCAGGGCTGCCTGCTGTAGGGTTCTAGGGTGGTGATTCCACATAGCCTGCGTTCCAGGGTCCTGCAGTTGCTGCACGCGGGTCATCCCGGCGTGGAGAAGACCAACTTGGTGGCCCGTCCACGTTGGTGCCTGGCTGGACCAGGACATTGCTCGCATGGTGCAGAGCTGCCAAGTCTGCCAGAAGAACCAGCGATCCTCACGCCATGTGGAGATCACCCCCAGGCCGTTTCTGGGTTGACCCTGGTCTCGCCTGCATGTGGACTTCGGGCCCCTTCAAGGGCCACTACTTCCTGGTGGTGGTGGACGCCGTCTCCAAGTGGGTAGAGGTACTGCCAGTCACCATTCCCTCGGCAGGAGCAACCATTGCGGCGTTGCGGCAAGTCTTCGCAGCCCAGGGGTGGCCGAACGTCATCGTGTCCGAACGGTCTTGCTTTTGCAAGTTAGGAGTACCTGGCCTGGATGACGAAGAACAGAATCCGTCGGATGATGGTTCCACCGTACCACCCTGCGTCGAATGGTGCTGCCGAGCGGGTGGTGCAAACGGTGAAAGACAAGCTCAAGAAGAGCAAGGCTGAGGATTTCCGGACGCAGGTTGCCCGAGTCCTGTTTCAGTACCGAACCACACCCCAACACGTCACGGGCCATGCCCCTCCCAGACTCCAGTCTTTGCCAGAACTTCCGGCCTGGTCCACCCTGGTCTGCGGGCACGTTGTTTCTCCTTCCAGTGCGTCGTCGCTGCTCACATGTGGGACGGGACCACGTGGCACCGGCATCCTCAACATGTGAGGCCTCGCCTGGCAAACTCAGCCACCCCTTTAGCAAGCCAGCAGGCAGGGGAGCCATACTACACCGGCCGCTACCAGCACAGCACCAGGGTCTAGTGCTCTTCGCACCACTGTGGCGCCACGTGCAATTCCGGTGACACCTGCAAGGCTGACGGACGGTGCAAGAGTGACACAGGCAGCACCCGATACTGCCACACCGACATCGACACCTGGGCTCAGGTGTAGTGAAAGACAGCGGAGACCGCCAAACCGCTACTCGCCGGGGTGACAGGCGTTGTTTTGTGTTTCTGTGGGACAAACAAACTTCGGGGTCAGGGGTGTTACAAATGTGTGGCGCCGCCCCCCTACCCTGATATTCGTTGGCCGCTAGGTTCAGTGGCCCCACCAGGCTCGGTGTGCAACAATGTGTGTGGCTGGCGAATAAACACCGCCGAGCACAGCAGGTCGCTGTCAGTCACGGTCAGCACCAGCACGCTGTAGGTCGTCACTCGGCTGGAGGGTACCGCAACCCTCCCAGGTTCACAAATGCTGTCCAAATCGTGACACTGGCGACCAGGGAAGAAGCCCGCGGAGCGACCGAAGCGACCGAGAACGACGAGACACCGCCCCCCCTCACCGGCCGCCAGTATGTCATTCCACTGTACGGGAGGCTGGAGCCGTTCGAGGGTGAAGGGTCCACCTGGCTGGTCTCCGAGGAACAAGTCAGCGTGTTTTTCCGGGCGAACAACACTTCCGAGGCAAAACAGCGAGACAATTGTCAAATCATGACAATTAGCTCTGGTTTTTTTATTACGAGGTAATTTCTATGGATATTAAAAAGTTTTTCTGCGTGTTTGTTTTTATTGGGCAGTCCTGTAAATAGTGGTCGAAACTGTCTCCTGGTAGGTTACGATTTACATATATTATATTTGTAATGGCGAACCTATGAAAATAAAACGGTGATAAACTGTGACGTGTAATGGTTGGTGGGAAAGTGGTTCGGAATTTTGTGAATATTTATTTATTCATTGGAATGTGTAGCTTTCTTTTACTTCGTGTTGACACTCAACATTTTAATGTTTTCTTAGGTTATTAATGAGCGGTTTTTAGATAAATTTTAGTAAATATAAACCAGTCAATTTTTTCGCCATATTTTGCTGCTTTTTAGAAGCGGAGCGTCTCTTGCTCGGGGGTATGTCTCTTGTGCGTGCCCCGTCCTCAGCGCCTCTGATGATGATTGTGGCAGGATGCCGCTAGGGATTGGCCAAATAAAGAATCCATCACGAGATAGCTTCGCGTTCAAAGCGCTGTCGTCATCTTCCCGTAGGGGAACCGCTGGAGAAAAAGAAGGAGAAGAAGACAAAGCTGCGAAGAGTAGAAGTAGAAGAAGAGCAGGTGTCTGCAAGCGTGGTTGCTTGCTAAGACGTAGTTTCGCCCTAGAGGTTTGGTGCTTCAGGTGATCGGCCAACCGTCAGGCGGTTTTTGTTTCTTTGGTCGTTTTTCGCTCCTCTTTATTGCCTTCCAGGTGCACTTAGCTGCGCAGGGATGTCTCGTGACTCGCCGGGCTGGGGAAGTTCCCCCTGGGCGGCCTCCATTCAACCTCAGGACTTGCCGGTGGAGGCTCTCAAGCGCAGTGGAGTGACTTGCATCCCGGTAGCTCTGGTCCCAGTGAGCGGCGGAGCCATCCGGTTGAAGAACCCCCGGATCGTGCATGCGGCGCTTCGGGCTGCTACCGAGAGGTTTGAACAAATATCCGAGGTTCGGCCGTTTGGAAAGGGCGGCGTCCTCTGTAAGTCATCAGATGAGACCTGTGTGGCAGACCTCCTCAAATGCACAACATTCGCTTCTCACCAGGTGAGTGCATTTGTTCCCCCCCCACCTGGCATGCGTGAAGGGCATTATTCGTGGTGTCGATGTCCAGATGACTCCGCACGAGATTCTAGATGAGTTTGCGGTGGCAGGAGTGACATCAGTGTACCGTTGCAGCCGCGTCCGTGGAGAGCAACAGGGTCCCAACTGAGTCCGTGATCGCCACATTTGTGGGCTCCTCATGCCCCACTGAGATAAAAGTTTGGCCTCTGGTATACCGAGTCGAGCGTCTCTCTCCTCGGCCTCTTCAGTGCCTCAGTTGCTCGGCGTTTTGGCCACACTGCAAAGGCGTGCAAATCGTCTATCCGCTGCCGTTCGTGCGGTGACAGCCATTCCGTCGACTCTGTGCTCCTCTGAGGAACGTCAAATGCTGTTTGTGCGGCGCTGGTCATCCAGCGGATTACTCCAACTGTCCTGTGAGGGCGCAAGAAGCCCAAGTGCTTGACATCATAGAAAACCGCCGCTGCCTCACGTAAGGAAGCGTTCGGCATTATTAAAGAAAGGGCGCATGGTTACGCTGAGTAGCCGCCAAGCAGACTACATCGTTGACCGAGCCCGCAGTGATAACGCCATCGTTGCGGCAGTTGACAAAGCGGTGTCCAAGGTTCAACAGCCTTCGCTAGCTGACCCAGCTTTTGCTTCGCTTATAGCAGCGGCTGTGGAGAAAGTTGTGTCCTCAGTGGTGACTCAGTTAACAGCTAGCATCACGGAGTGTGTGTCCCGGACGGTAGTGGCTCAGATGGCGCCATTCCTGCCGCTGGCTCCGGCCAAGCTCAATTCTCATCCAAATACCATTCCACAGGTGCCCTCTGTTGCGGACAGTTCGTTACCCCCAGCAGAGTGTTCTGCCCCCAGTTCCGCTAACGAAGTACCGGTTGTCACACCCCCAAGAGATGAACCCGAGCAGCTTCCTTGTTCAGATGCAGGCTCCTCGTCTTATCCCAAAACCGGCTCGGAGTGCTTCCCTCCGGCTTCCCCCACTTCAGACTCGGACATGGAGTGTCAAAGTTGGCCTCTAGGTTCAATCTCTCATTCCAGTAAACGATCGGGCTCTCCAGGTACTGGGTCCCTAGGCACTCAACCGAAACCAAAGAACAAGAAAAATAAACCGCGAACAGTGATCAAGAAAGCATATTAGACGCTGCAGTTGCAGCGGCGGGTCTCTCCGAGTCATAGGGTCCCTTAAAGTCCTCCAATGGAACTGCAGATCTGTTACAGCCGGATTCGCGAACTTGCTTTGTCTAAGCTCCCAGTTCAATCCAGATCTAATTTTGCTTCAGGAAGCCTGGCTCAATAGCAATCAAAGATTTAGCTTATGTAATTACCACACGTTCAGACTAGACAGACTTTCACGTTGGGGCGGCCTCTTGATTTTAGTTTCAACAAAATTCGCTCATAAGGCCAAAGTCATCCTTCCAGCTTCGAAGATTCAGATTGTGAAGTTTTGGTATTGGAGATCAGACTTCCTGGTTGTCTTCCTTTCTCTGTGGCGAACGTGTACTTTCCACTAGGGGTTATCGATTCAGAACTCCTAGATCTCGCTCTTGCTGCGGCTGTACCTCCCGTTGTTTGTTGCGGGAGACTTTAATTCCACCATATTTCTTGGGGTTACCGAACGGATTCCTGCGGTCTTCGCTTGATAGATTGGATTACGGACAACAATTTGGCATGTATAAATTCGGCTTCTCCTACCTACATACAGGACCTACTCGATCGGTTTTAGATTGAACTATTGTTCTAGGGGTGTTAGAGTTTCTTCATGGTCTACTGTTGACAACGGGAACAACAGCAGTGACCACATTCCACTATTGTTTGATATTCAGTGCCCCGGTTCGCTCTCTCGTACGGCGAAGTTGCACTTTTGTAGCATTATAAGAAATTCCAAATCTCTCTGAAGGAGGCCATATCTTCTCTGTCCGCAGAAGACACAACTGAACGGGTGACGGGTTTTTGTACTGCCCTAACCACTTCGGCACAGTCCTCGTTATTTGAAGTACGATCTAGGGGAGCTGTGTCACCTAGCCCCTGGTGGAATGAAGAATGTACACGTTGCTTTAGACGCAGGAAGGCAGCCTGCAAGAAGCTTTGCTATAATCATTGCCCGCTGAACTGGAGCAATTATAAGTATTATTCCGCGATGTTCAAACGAGCAGTTTCTAATGCCAAACAGGCCTATGACTGTCACCGCTGCTCAATTCTTTCTGAACCCAATAATAAGCGGGCCCTTTTTCGTTTTCTTCGGTCAAGGAAAGTGGTTTCCCAATCTGAAAATTCAGACTCTATAGTATTATCTTCCAGTGAAATCTCCGAGACTCTAGAGTTGATTGCTAGGGGTCTGCAAATTCGTTTTTCGTCTTCTCTAGCTACCTCGTCTCCTCCATTTATAGAGGTAGAGGACTTCGCAGAAATTACGCATGGGGAGCTTTTTGACGCTATGTCAAAAATGCCCGCTGCGGCCGCTGGTCCGGATCATATTACTACTGAAATGTAAAACTACTATACGATCAGGCACCGGATGACTGCTCAGTATGATTAATTATTCTCTCAGGAATGCTTGGATACCCGATGGGTGGCGGATAGCAAAAATACTTCCTATACCGAAGAATGTTGGTCAGGGCTTCAGCTGTTGATAACGTCAGGCCTATCTCTCTGACTTCTAACGTTAGTAAAATAATTGAGGCAGATCTTGCTTCACCGAAATATGGAATTTTTGTCTGAGTATAATATCCTCAGCCCAAGCCAAATTGGATTTCGCCCAGGTTGTTCTATTTGGAGTGCCCACATCAACCTTGAAAGTAGTATAAAACTTGCCCGTCGAGTATAAACAGTTTGCGGCTCTAGTGACCTTGGATATAGCCAAAGCATACGACAGCGTGGAGTGTCCGGTGTTATTGTCTTCGCTTACAGAAATTAATTTCCCGAGATGACATTATAGCATGGCTGTATGAGTTCCTAAATTGGACAGGCAGTTCTGGTGTGGTGAGGGTAACATTTGTTCTCTCGGCACTCGCCAGAAAAGAGGTGTACCACAGGGAGCTGTCCGTTTCGCCGGTTCTTTTTAACATCCGGTTAAGCTCGGTTCCTTTGGTTTCGGGTGTCCAGACTTATGTTTCTGCCGACGATATCGCGTTTTTCGCATCTGCTTCTGACATACACGAACTGTATGTATTAATGCAGTCGTATCTGAATACTTTAGATTCCTGGTTAGACAGCATTCTCTCTCACTATAAATGCCAGGAAATGCTCTGTGCTAGTTTTTTCAGTCCACTTTTTCCTTTAATATCCTCTCTCTGTTATCGTCCGCCACATCATACCCCAGGTTGATTCTTTAAAATACCTTGGTGTAGTATACACAAGCCAACTTGACTGGAGTACACATATAGAGCGTATAGCTACTAAAGGAGCACGTGCTGTTGGCATATTGAGGTGCCTCAGTCATAGAAAGAGGGAATGCGCCGTGAATCTCTTCTGATGGATATACCATATGTACGTGCGGCCTATTTTAGAGTTCGGGTGTGTTCTATTCTCGGGTGCTGCTACGTATAAGCTCCATCGCCTAGTTCTTCTGGAACGCCAGGCTCTGCGCTGCTGTTTAGGGCTACCTAAACATGCAGCTAATGCGTTACTTTATTTGGAGCCGGAGTTTCCCCCTCTGAATCACCGATTTCGAATACTTACGGTGGAGACTTTCTTGAGAGCCTATGGCGGGGGGGCTTAGCAGGGCACAATTTATCTTTGTAGCTGAGCCAGCTGTGTTTCTGGCGGCCCAGTGGCCCAGGTCCTATCGACCGCAAGTTACTCTAGCACAAAGCTTGGTGTCTCCATTAGGGGTTGCGCTCAATAACATACTTCCATCTCTTGATAGGGGTCATACGATAACGGTCAACTTCCGGAACATCTTTCCCCAAAATGCTAAAATGTTACCTGCCAGACTGCTCAATGGTATCCATAGAAGATCATTGCCTCAATTCAGCAAGATACGTTATCATTTATACAGATGCTTCTCAACGAGATGAAAAATCCGGAATAGGTATAGTTTCCCCTTCCCTAAAATTGTACTTTTCGGTTCGTCTGGTGAGTTTTACCCCAATATTCTATGCGGAATTCTTGGCAATAGTGTTGGCACTACGAAAGCTTCACATATCGGTATCGTCTCCACTCATAATTACAGATTCCCTATCCGTAGGCTTAGCCCTGTCTTCTCCGAAATACTCACCTCTTCTACGAACGTTCGGTCACTTCTGCCACCTCATATTACTGAAGTCGACCTTCTTTGGGTCCTGGCATGCGGGAATCACCTTTAATGAAACCGCAGATTCTCTGGCAAGGGTAGCACTCTCCGGGCCTGTGTCGATGTCATTGAGACAACGCCTTATTAGCCGCCGCAAGGTTCCGTAGATTGTTGAAACTGCAAAGGCAGCACGAATCAGTCCTATTGTCGTTGCGAGATTTTTGTCATCTAAAATTCTCCTGGAAACCGAATTGGTGCCCCTCACGCGACCTGGAGGTGATAGTAACGAGCCTTCGATGTCGTGTGCCCAGTTGAATAGATACCTCCACAGGTCTCGTCTGGCGCAGTCTGCCATGTGCAGTTACTGTAATGAAGAAGAGTCTGTCGACCATTTCCTTTTGTCCTGTCGACGATTTTCAAGCCTCAGACGTCAGCTCCTTGAGGTGCCGCTTCATCGCCTGGGGTTGGCATTATCAGTGCCGGCTCTTTTATCATTTGGGGCTTCAGAAACTGGATATGGCCGCCGGGATGTTGCTCTGCTCTTCTGCGCTTCATAGAAAATTCCAAAAGATTCACAACCTAATTCGTATCTTATTCTGGAACCTCACCAGAGCCCTCCAAACGTTTCCATTGCCGTTTTTCTTTTTTTTTAATAATTATTATTCTCCTCCTCCACCTTCTCCTCCGCTGTTCCTCCTCCTCCTCCTCCTACTCTTCCTTCTTCTCCTGCTCCTCCTCCTCCTTCTTCTTCTTCTTCGTCTTTCTTTCTTTCTCTATTTATTTGTTTCAATTTTCTAATTTCAATCTCGATTCCTCAAAAACAGAGAAAAAAGCTTCCAAAATTTTCTAACTTTCCTGAATCATCCACCTAGGCAGCAATCTCATTCGAATTAGCAACTGATGTTTGGCCGATCCCCTGATTGGGTATGCGCCATTTTGTGAAGGAACAACAACAACAACAACAAGAAGAGGAGGGCGTGCACGTTGCTCTCATCTTTCTTGTAGAGCAACGTGAACAACCTTTACCTCACCAACGCTGACGGAGACTACCGATTCTACCGCAGAGACGACAACGTCGACAAGAACATGATTGACGAGTTTCGGGCCTCGAGAAACACCGCCTACTCCCTTTACAAAACAGTACTTGCGTGCCTTTGCCACCGGCGTGGACCAGGACCCGGAATTCCCTCTGGTGCTAATAAATACCATATCAATCAACATAACGGCAAGACAATGGAACCACACTGAACCCACTTGATGCTTCGCATTCTCATCAGGTTTCCTCACGAGAAGATGGTGTAATATTTGTAGCCATTTCGTCCGCTATTTCGTTACCGACATTGCCACTGTGACCTTTGACGTAAGTTAACATTATTTTGGACTGTTTTGCTATTGTGTCTAGCATTTATTTAATTTTAAATATAATTGGGTTGTGATTATTTCGATTGTTAATTGCTTTTAGAGTTGATAGGCTATCAGAATACAACTGTACGTTACATTCTTTGAAGCTAGTTTGGAGGTATTCAATTGCTTTTAAAATTGCGATTCCTTCTTCCTCAAAGTTATTTATGTAACCTGGAAGTTTGTACTGTTTGGTTTTTACTATTTTGCTGGATTAACCTAGAATTGTAAAAGCTGCTCCTATGTCGGTTTTATCTCGCGAGCCGTCTTTACCTACTACTACATCTGTTTGCGAAATTGGTCGGGTAAGGGGTAAGATAGGTAAAACATATCTGATAGTCTGGATGCAGCGCCATATATATATACTTTGTTAATTATTTGGTCTCCCGTAACAGCACGGTTTTTCCAAGTGAACATTTTTCTGGCGAAAAGTAGGGTAAATGTTTCGATTTCTTTTTCGATCGTCAGGTGAATTGGTGGGACATAAGCTATGATGTTTAAGGCTGGATTGGATACTGTTTTAAATGCTTTGGTAATTTAATAAGGCTTGTTCTTTGAATTCTTCTTAGTTTTTTTCCTCCTTGGTACCTGTTTTTTATACCAAATTGGAGTAGCATAAATATGATTCTTTCTATAGCTCTGATATAAATTTGTTTTAGGTGTTTTTGTAAGCCCCCAGTTGTATGGTGTAAATTTTCGTAGGCTGTTTATTTGGTTTACTTTTTCTTTTACATAGTTAATATGAGAATAAAACTGAGCTTGTCTATATAGACGCCTAATATTTATATTTCTTTACAGAATTTAGGAATTTTGTTTCTGAGATTGATAATGGGAGGTCTTTAATTGTACTTTTCACCTATTACAGCGAATTTTGATTTTGTCGTGTTAAATATAGTTTTTTTTTCTATTCAGATTTCTACTATTTTGAGCGCTTCGGTTGCCTTTTGTTCGATATTTTTTCTTGAATTGCCTTTTATTACTAAGGTTATGTCGTCGGCAAAAGCCTGAATACATCCATCGCTAGAAAATATACTGCTTACGAGATCTAAAATTGTTATGTAGAAAGCGATCAGGACATACAAGAACGCCTGCAAGCAGACGCTGAAACAGTTCAAAAATACGTATCCTAAAGAGGCCTCGCATGTTCTCCAGAAAAATCGGAAGTCCTCTCCTGCAATCCAGCTAGGCCCGCCAGAAGACAAAGACATGACCCGAACATAAAAATCCTGCTGCAGGGCAGCCCTATACCCAGAACTGAATGCATATGAATTCTAGGGCATAGAATACATAAGAAAGGAACCAACACGGTTACCGTACAGGCCCTGCACAATGCAGCCATACAAATTGGCAGATCCATCTCCCGTATAGCCAATAAACACATTGGCCTTAAGGAACATTATGTCCTTCGGTTAGTTCAAGCCTTTATCATTAGCAAAATAACTTACGTTACTCCGTATCTGGAACTCAAGAAAGCAGCGAAAGAGAAAATAGACGAAATTATTCGCAAAGCCACCAAGGTGGCTGTAGGCATTCCAATGGCTGCCTCCACAGACAAATTACTAGCGATGGGCATTCACAACACGTTTGATGAACTTATAGAAGCACATCGCATTGCCCAATACAACAGGCTGGCGGGACCCCAACTGGGCGGGCCATTCTGGAGTCGCTGCACATACCTTTCGCGGACCAGAATGAAACCAAAGGCGTCATTGAAGCCGACATACGAGACAAAATAAAAGTGTCCCCACTGCCTAGAAACATGTATCCGGAGTACCATCAAGACCCACGGTTCACTCATGCGAAGGCGCTTCACAAGCAGTACAGTGCCAACACAGCGCTATGCTACGTCGACACGGCAGACTACCCTGGGCAGCGTGCCTAGGTAGCCGTGGTTGTAGATCATCAGGGAAATGCAATCTCATCTTCCCTAATCCCTACGTCCAACCCAGAAACGGGTGAAGAGGTGGCCATAGCTCTTGCTATTATGGGCACGCAGGCTACTACCATCATCTCGGTCTCCAAGGCCGCCCTGCGCAACTATGTGCCGGATAGGACCTCCACCACAGCCACCAGAGTCGTTACGAACAGCGTGACCCTAGATTCAAGGCACATCCGCCCAATATGGACCACAGCTCACTCGTCTCTCCCGGGGTACATGAAGCAGCCCGAGGATACACAAACCAGGCTGACTTCGAATACGACAACGTGCCGTCTGTGACGGGGGGAAGCAGAGACTGGCAACTTACCGAGAGATTACTCCACACTACAGGTTAAGCTGACTAGAATTTCCAGCTGCCCACACTGCTATAAACAAATGACAAACAGCTGCTTGGCGCGTGATGAAAGCAAATACGTTCCCTCACCCCCTCCTGTGTCACCACAGCTATCCGGATAGGTACACGGACACGTGCAAGTGGTGCAACATTGCAACAGCCACACTAGACCATACTGTCTGGGATTGCCCCAATAAAAAATCACGGGCCTTTGGAAAAGTAATACATATCAAAAGTACTGAGCAGTGAAAAGGGCCCCACTGCTCAGCTCTCTTAACGAGATACAAGCTTCTGTCATCCAACTGGCAGAGGACGCTGCCAGAAAACACGGGTTCCTGACCACCATCTGATGGGACGACTATGGCGGACTTTTCCGCACAGTGCATTCGTCTTAAAAGGGATGACAATAAAGTCTCTCTCTCTCTCTATCCTCTCTCTCCCTCTCTCTCTCTCTCTCTAATATATATATTTATATTATATATATATATATATATATATATATTTTAATCATACCTTCGTGAAGTGGGCACATGATCATCCCAAAGCTCGTGTTCCCTGACCAAACCTAATCTGTGTATGTGCTATTACGCAGGAAATTCCTACAACGACTTTTAGATGCCAAGTAGCTTATGGTCGAGCCTGTTCCCTCCAGGAACACGCCTGTTCCGGCGTTGTGTGGGCGCCGTTGTGCCGTGTCCACACCCCACTGCGCATGCCTAGCCAGGCACCGCTGAGGATGGTTGATGAAGGATGTCCCTAGGGATTGGGCAATCAAAGAATCCATCACGAGATAGCTTCGCGTTCAACCACCGTCGTCATCTTCCCGTAGGGGAACGCTGAGTACCACACCCCAACTGGGCATGCCTGGCCAGGCACCACTTATGATGATTGTGGCATGATGCCCCTAGGGATTGGCCAAACAAATAATATATTACGAGACAGCTTCGCGTTCAACCACCATCGTCATCTTCGCGCTGGAGAACCCTGAGTAGTAAATGAGGCATTCCTACTATCCTCTAAGACGCTTCTCTCCTCTCCGAAGCTCCAGTTCTCTTCGGGATTTCGCAACGAATTGCAACACCTGTGGCTCCGCGCGCGATAAGGCGAAGCAGCTTATGGTTAGAAAGGCGACGGTCGCCGCTGCATGCTCCGCTTGCGGAGCCGCTGTAGCTCCGCGGTGTAAATGACGCGCGCGCGCTCCCTGCCGCAACGCAGCGATCAGACTGAAAACTAATGGGATGTTGAGTCGACGCCACGGCTGCTTCGCATACTACTCAGGGTTCCCCTACGGGAAGAGGGCGAAATTTTTGTTCTAGCCTGGCCATCCCGTTTTGATTATTATTCTTCAAAAGCGATGTAACCATTTTCTTTGTCTCTGTTTCAAAGAGAGAGATTGAGAGGATGCCGCCATCAGGTTTTTAAACAAATTTGAGGGCCGTCTAATTTACTTACTACGCGGGTTTTCTTGGAGTATCTTCTTAACCTTTGAAAAAAGACTATTACATACACTCTGTACAACAAAGCTGTACAACTGTACCGTGACTCTGCTACCGATGGATTTCATGGCGTGACCAAAAAAGGATTTCCATGGCCAAAAATGCCGAGCCGCCAAAGGTTCAGACTTAAGGGGGTTGCATCCAGCTAATTAGACATGCAGCGGAGAACTCCAAACATATATTAAAGAAACTACAAAACAACCATTGACCACGTATAAATGATAAGGCGCGTGTAAACCGTGGCACACCCACAGTAGGTGTTCGTGGCACAGACGGCGACCAATGCTTGATAATCTGCTCCCTGTGTCGGTTCATCGCCAGCTTCACATGCGAAACCATAGAGTGGGTTTTAGACCGTGTGGAGCGTGTGAGCGTGAAGCGAAACACCAAACATTTTTTAAGCAAAAGCTTCTGATTACGTCATTCCTGCACGAAAAGGGGATGTCGAAGCCTTACTAAGAAGATTTACGCTTGTACACTCAACCGCAGAATATTGGTCATTTTGTGTTCTGCCGCGCGCTAGTTTTTTTTGGGACATTTACAACATTTTGCAAAATATTCGACTTTACCGAAATTACGACATACGAGAGTTGGGGTTAATGAGGGTTTACTGTTCGTGTTTTTCTACTATCTTCATCAATCTCACCATGCTTTAAGGCCTCTGGTTACACTAAATGCAAAGTCCGCGCGGAATATTGAAATGATGAGATCCGATAGCATTCTCAGCACTGCTAGAGCGTTAAGAAACTCCGTTAAATTACGCGTCCTTATCATTTACTTAGGAGTTAGACCATTTTGCGGTACAAATCATTCAGTTCACACATATGTACGAACACACACTCCACACAAGGGTGCGCCCGGACACACGCGCGCGCACATGCACACACATGACATGTTTTACAATCCCTCACCCCCCGGGGTGTAAATTGTCTTGTCATGCATATCTTAACCATTGCGATAGCATAAGTGTACCGCCTATTATGCAACATGTAAACGTGCTATAGACGTTGTGAGCGCCCGGGTGCATTTGTGACGTTGGTGTGAGTACTAGAAGTAAAACTGTCAGCACGTCGCATGCGACCAAAAATAAAAATTGTTGGCATCACATCTGAAGTAAAAAGTAATATTCGCACGGGACGTGCAAATAGGGACAAACTGTTTACGCGCAATTCTCTGTGTCTGTTGCCATGTTTTAGTCGTAGTCCCTTTCATTACAAAGACAGGTTATCGCACCAATGAAAACGCGTTGCAACAGCAGACTTGAGCCACTAAATAAGAAAGACTTTTATTAGTGACTTCACAAGTCACCAGTCATACGTAGCGCCCTTTGGCTGTCCTGCAGTAACCATATTTTAGTCGATTTTAGCCACTGTAAGTCTACTTCATTCCTTTCTCTACTAAAACATTTTAAAAATAACTAATCTTTCTGTTCGGTTGTCCTGTGTCATTGCTACTTTTGTGTCATTGTGGCATTGCTAGTTGTGTCAATGTTACTTTCACTCTTGCTGACAGAGAAACTTTTGTCTGAAATAGAAACTGAACATTGAGCACCGTCAGCCAAAGTTTCGTCAGGTTGCTCACCACTGTGCGGTGCTCAGACGATCATGGTGTTCAAAGTAAAATTGTTAAGAAAAATATTCACGCAAAGAAAACCAACATACAAAATTAATCCGAGAAAAAGTTTCGGAACTACTACAGCGCTTGTTTACTCCTCACGACAAAACGATGTCACTTTGCTTAAAGGGCGCTGCAGTCTACCAGTGTGCTATGAATACTTGCAAAGTAGGTGCATATTTGAGTAATGTAGGTTTAAGCTCTATGCCCTGGTGCGGAGTACATGCGGCTCATGAGAGGGGAAACAGGAATAGCCAAATTGTTAATGTAGCGCTCCAAAGGAGAAAAGGGAGCGATAAAAATGTGACGGTTTTCTCACAAGCTTTCCCATTTGAAAAGAAAATCCCATGAAACTCTAAAGTCTTGAAATTTGTACCTTGGCTTGTTCTATTGACAGGAGGAAAAAGTTACATTTTTGTAGGTGCGCTTGAAGCAATAAATAAATACCAGAGGAGGAGATATTTAGGTTAGATATTTTATCTCAACAAGTGAATAATTTGTTTATTCTCGATGAAGGAATAACGCAGCACAATTCCGTCTAAAAATGATACCGAACTGAGCATATAGAACCCTCCTGTTCATCTACTGTTTCTCATGGGCTGCGAGCCCTGGACGGGCCCCCATTGTCGTATACGGTGTGTGTGGCGTGAATGTCTCGCACCCGACTTTTTCGGATGGTAGAGCATGGAATTGTTACTTGTTTGATGGGAGACCGCGTTCCTGCTCAGCGCACAAATTATTTTTTTCGTTGATTTAGTTGCTCAAAAAAGTAAACAAAAAACGTTACATTTTTGCGAATGATAAAACAGGTTACGTTCCCACTGTTACCCATAGGAATGGGTTCGAAAGCACGCTTTTGTGTAAAGCAAGCCTTTTGCATGAAGGCTTGCCTAAACTTTGTTTTATGCAATTTTCGGACGCTCATTGCAGGTAAATAAATTCCGTTAATTTTTTGTTTTTAGCGTACTCTTTCAGTAGGTATCCTTCCTGTAATGCTTCCTACTTAAGCAAAAGAAAAATGAGATCTGGTCTCTGTGTGTGGCGTTGAACGGCTTGATACACATTCCACCGAGCAAAAAAAGATGCCTTTTCCCCACACAAGCTCCAAACCACTCACACAAACGTATAGAAATATTTTTCCAAATAGTGTTTTTGCAAATAACCATGAATCATTTTCATCAATTACAAAAAGAATCCTGCATTTCAAAATGTATGCTTAAAACAGTTGCTCTAAAACATGAAGGATTCCATAAACTGTGAATTGGATCATGCAATAATTATGTGTACACGCAACGTTTGCACCAAACCAAACGTCGTAACTAATATATCCTGCATTCTAAAAGTCGTAGTATTCGTAGGTAAAAAAACGTATATAGGCACTCATAGTACGTTGCTAAATAGGGTCATTTTCAAGTAAATTCCTCGATTAAACTCGAAAAATCTGAAGAGTAAAATTAGCTTGTGCATGGGTTTAAATGCTCCACAGTTTGCCTAGAAGTGATTTCTTTTCGCGGGGATTATTTCTTTGCAACGTCGGTCTGTGAACATCCCCCGTGTATACCCCATATAAATAAATATCTAAAAGAACGTACTTCCTCAAGAATGTGCATGAATACATGCGCTGAATGAAATTGAACCTTCGTCTGATCAGACAAAACGAGAAAATGAGCACCTCGGGGCCAAATCACAAATTTTCTGGGAAGCTTTCGAGGTGAGTCCACCGTGGGCAAGATTGGCTGTCAGCCGATATAAAAAAGGAACGGGACTGCATGCTTACAAAGACAACACCACTCGCCCAGTCTAAACATCCAATGAGAAGAAAGGCTCAATATGGCAGAAAATTTTGTCCGATTATTTAAGGAGGCTGATCCGATTTCTAGGTTTTTGATACGTATATTTCGTCGAGAATCGTGTTATGAAATGGTACATACGGATGTTATAACTCAGCAGTTTAACAAAACACCGCTTCACACAGCCCTTTTATTTATTCTTTGTTCTTGTCTGTGTTTTTGGAAATTATTTGTTCAGTAATACTTTATTAGGCAGAGGAACATCGGTTGTCACATGCGCAAAGCAGGTAACCTATAGAGTAGCCATGCAGTGAAATGATGACACAACTTAAGCAGCGTCATAAAAACAATAGGGTTGGCGGATGACGGAAAACTTGCTGCCGATGAGACCGAAAAATTCAAGGGCGAGGAACGAATTCTGATACCGCCGGAAAACTGTAAACGGAATTCTTTAGAGGGGGAGTTTCTTCGTCCAAGAGTACGAACGAGTATGCAGATGAAGTATTGATGATCACGGCAATTCTTATAATGATGTACTCAATTAAAAGAGCCACCGAATTTCATTAGCAATATTTAATTATTGATGGTTTTGTATTATCACTTATTGATACACCTATTATCTTCGGTTACATCACTCGTTGAGTCGTCCTAAATTTGAGTTGAACCATTTAAGTGAGCCTCCAAGTTTCTGCCTCGTAGGTAAGTACCGGTTACATGCAGGTGTTACAAGTTTGTTCTTCAAAGACAATGGTAGGCTGCCACTCATTATCTGACAATGCCTGCCTGCTAAATGCTCTGCACCCCAATGTTATCATCCCATTTAACTCTGCCTTATAGTTGGGATCCGCGGTCTGTACTTCGCCCAAGTAGTTATGTTCTCTTAGTCTTCCACTGTCTAAGCATCTATCTCAAACCGCTTTACTGTCCTGAGGCTTTTGAGCATTGCTTTAGTGTTCTGCATAATAAGTTTTCGGACGGCGCTTCTTGATTCTACTCGAATGTTTTCGTGTAGTTACCATGCCTTGCAATTTGCTCCCCGACCATTACCCTTGCGACCATCTGCCCCCTAAAGAACATTCTGAATACATTTTGCTGTGAATATATTGGCGATTTTGTCTCCTCTGACGCCCTTCATTGTAAGAATTTTACTGCTCTCCTTAAGGAGGCCTATATTTGCTCTGGACTCATTCTAGATGTCCTCTAGTATAATCCGTAACGCTTTTATACACTTTGATTCCGTAGTGCCAGAATCACTGCTGAGGTTTCGACAGAGTGAAATGCTTTTTTATAATCTATGAAGGCTATATATAAGCTCATTAGGTTGAGTATACTCTGCGGATTTCTCCATCACCGGACTCTTCGTGTGAATATGGTCTATTTTTGAATTGCCTTCGAAAAATCCTGTTTGTTCGTTAGGTGGACTGAAATTTAAAGCGGCAGAAATTTGATTAGCGATTACCTTGGTATGTGATTTGTAGATGAATGACAGGAAGATGATCAGCCTGTTTTTTGTAGTCTTTCATCCCACCTGCCTTGGGGTTTAGCGTGATGTTCGTGTTCTTCCAAGATTGCGGTACAGACGCGGGCATTACACATAGTCTACGTAAGTTTTTCAGTTTTGTTGTAAAATTTGCCCGCCATCCCTTACAGGTCTGGTGTTATCCCATTCTCGCCAGCTGCTTTGCCCCTTGCATTTATTTCAGTCTTTTTATATATTTTTATTTTTATTTAGTACATACTGCAGTCCTTTAAGGACCAAGCAGGAGGGCAGAAGGGAAAGTTACATGTATCGCATGGTAGCGGTGAATACATATCAATTACCATGATTTGGTCACACACACAAAAAGTATAAATATATAAACAAATACACACATATATACATTTCTACACACATTTTCCGGTAACAAGTAACGGCAAAATAATTAAAAAAAACCGTTGCACAGTGCAAAACTTATTGTAAACTAAAAACTTGCAACGATCACACTAAGTCTCTAGGTCAAGCGAAACAAAATCTTTGTACAATAGAGCTCATACAATAAGAGACCACCCTAAATGTTTTTACTTCAAGAGAAACAACAAGGATCAAACAAATACGTAGTGTTCGCAACAAACAATTAAACCCACTAATAAAACATCCTCAACCATTCAAGAGCTACACAGAAACTAGAAAACCACCAGCACTCAGTGGGAAACCTCTGACACAAAGATGATTACTATTTTAGGGCAGCAAACACATTCGCTGAAAAATCGGCCACAGTTCGCGCAGAGAAAACTTTTACACTTCTTTCGTTACTCTTTCGATGTATACCTTCTCAGAACTACTTCATCGTTCGTTATTATCCTGGATGTCGCCGCTACAGTACAGATCGTTTTTAAACTCCTGGGCTACTATACCTATTTTATCTCTGTTTGTAAGAACATAGCCTCGCTTTTCTTGAAGAGCATACATTAGATGTTTCATCATGTCTAGACGGCTTTTACGAGGTTGTAGCCTCCCTCCTTCCTTTACAGCATGCTCATTAATCTCCGTAATGCCGTGAAGCATGCATTGGATTTGTTTATTTATGTTTTGCTTTCACGCCCGGCTGCGCCGGTGTCTGCGATCGGTGTGCCAATGGAAGCGCGAGTTTCATACCTTATGTCCATGCCACACGTACTTTCTCTTTTATATTGGAAAGCTTTTCGATTTAACGTCAACAGCCTAGATTCTTCTTCTTTGATCTACAGTGGTCGGGAAGTAATTCCACGGTTCGAGTAACAGGCGCGCCTAAAGATGAATGCCCGCGGCGCAGACGCCGCGATAATAGATTGACCGACGCTCGCCTGCACACGTCAGTTTGTTGAGTGCTGCTTCACCACCTGCGTATTCTTTGAGTTGTTAGGTTAGCAAAAGTTCGCTCCAATGAACTTGTTCTCCTTGAAGCAACTGCGTCATCTTTGGCTTCGTCAGATATGGACGAGGCGCGGGGCGCGCACCCTTTATGCTCCCTACACCTTCTGAAAGCCGACAAGCCAGCCCAAGCGAGCCCACCACAGACTGAAAGGTTTACCGACCGTCATTTGCCTCCAACCGGAAATTACCAAAACAAAGACCGTTGGAACTGACGACATGGTGAAACGAGCCCCTTTCCCCATCGTTCCGCAACCGCCCCGGGAACCACCATCGTTCGCAGATACCCCATAGAAAACCCTAAGTACTGGTTGGCGAAAGTGAAGAGCGTCCGCATCTTCACAAGGTGGCATGACGAAGAAACGTTCCGCCATGTTTTCTTCTATTTAGAAGATACAGACCGAACGTGGCTCGAGAACCATGAAAGCTCCCTACCTGACTGCACTCTCTTCAAATTGGAGTTTATAACATTTGCCACCGTCATACGGAAACAACGAGCCCACCCTTCTGTTCGAAACACGCGCGCAACACCCCAACGAAAGGGTTGTGACCTTTGGTATGGAGATGAACCAACTATTTAGACGCGCGGACCCCAAAATCACGGAAGAAAAGAAGTAACGCTTCTCATTGCGCAGCGTAAAAAAGAAACTGTTCGCTGGACTTGTCCTCAATCCGCCCACAACCTTCGTCGAATTCGTGACCAAAGCCAGAACAACCAAGAAGGCCGTAGAAATGCGTGCTACGCAATATGACCGCCACCTTGGCGGCGCTGCCAATGCAAACTATGTCAACAACATGCGAATTCCAGCAGAAAGCCTACGCGAGTCAATCCCCGCAGTAGTGAGCCGAGCTGTGGAAACTTCTCCCCACACTGATGCAGCCCAAAGTCGCTTCTCTTTTCCCTTGCCGAAGTGATTATGGAAGAAGTGCAGCAAGCGGTGGGAACTTGAACGACGCCAGAAGCACCCTGCGAGCCGCAAACCATGTCTCACGTGGCTGCTCTGTTAGCCTCGCCCGCCTGCGCCCTATCGTCACGAGGCTCTCTACCGCCTTCTCCTGTCGCCGGCCCGGCCACCTGCGGTGCCACCCCCCCCCCCCGAGGAAGACCAACATGTGGCGAAGGCCGGATAATCGTCCGCTATGATACCACTACGAAGAGGCCGACCACATCTATCATCGCTGCTCCTACAAAGGGCTCAGTGTGCGAGGGTTCTCTGTCGACGAACTCCGCCCCCGACCCGGCCAGCGCCCTATTGAGATCAAAGAATAGCTGCCCAACAGCAACCGGCGTCCAGCCCGCTTCAACCGCTCGCCATCTCTGTTGTCTTCGTCGCAAGAGGCAATTCGCGCTTCAAGCAACGCAAATCCCACGTTTTTGTCACTAATTTCATCCAGGAGAACCGGCATATAAACAAGGGTGCTGCAGTTGCGTTCCGCGAAAAAACGCAAGAAGCAAGTGACGTGATCGCAGTCGCCGACTTTCAATGCGTATCTCAAGATACCTGCGAGCTTCCGCATTCCTTCAACAGAAATCTGCCGAACCGCAGGAAGAAACGGAACAAATGTTTGGTTTTGCTGCGTCGCTACATCGAGTGTTTTTTGTAGAACTCTGAATTACGTCAGACACCTCCTGTGAAGAACCGAATAATAACCGAATATGGAGCCCGACCTACCCGACAGTCACCAGAACGCTGGTCTTAACGCAAGCGGGAAGCCATCCATACACAAGTGGAGGGCATGTTAAGTGACAACCTTATACGGGCAACAAAAAGCCCCTGGAATGCGCCGGTCAGTACTAGTGAGCAAAAAAATACGGTTCATTAGGGTTTTTCACCGACTACGAAAAAGTACCTGTACGCCTTATACGAATCAACGACACCCTCGACCACCTCTGCCAAGCGAAACACTTCTCGTCGATGGGCCTAAAGACGGGCTATTGCAATCAGAAGTGGACGAGAGAGACCCAGAGAAAACTGCACTGATAGCCCCCTAAGGCATTTAGGAGTTGAATGTGATACTGTTCGGGCTATGCACGGCACCAGGAATGTTTCAAAGAGTCACGGACAGCATGCTAGCTGGCCTGAAGCGGCACACTGTCTCGTGTACCTTGAAAACGTTGTAATATTTTCCCGAACTTTCGATGAACGCCTTGCAAGATGGATGTGAGTTTGTACTCGATGGTATTCACACTTCGGAGGTAACGCTAAAGGCTGAAAAGTGCCCCTTCGCGTATGAGGAACGCATGTTTTTGCCATGTTATCAACACCGCGGTAGTCCTGCTTGACATGGCGAAAACTTCAGCCATAGAAAACCTCCCTAGACCGAAAGACAAAAATGGCGTGCGAAATTTTCTCGGACTACGTGCGTGCTATCGGTGCTTCGTCGCAAACTTTGCTCGAATTGAAGATCCACTCACAGGCTTGGCTAAAGATAGCGCCCCTTTCTCCAGGGAAAACGCCCAAGAAAATGCCATGTGCGAGATGCAACCACCCCTGCAAAATACGCCTGTGCTCCCTCATTTCGGCGAAAATGCCGAAACTGAAATGCACACGGACGCCAGTGATATAGGCTTGGTTGCTGTTCTCGTCGAAAAGCACAGTGGTGGCAAAAAAAGATTGTCTTTACCAGCCGTGGTCTGTCGAAGGAGCAGAAAATCTAGTCAGCCTTTGAGAAAGAGTCCCTTGCAATGATATGGGCCGTATCGAAATTTTGCCAATGCGTTTATTGTAGACCCTTCAAGGTTGTGACAGACCACCACGCGTAGTGTTGGCTGCGCAATTTGAAGGACCCCTCTGGAAGTCTTAGGCGGTGGAGCTGGCACCTCCAGATTTCGACGTTACAATCTTCTATAAATGCGCAAGATACACTCAGACAGCGACTGCCTGTACCGCCGCCCCTCGACCCACATACAACAGGACTCCGATTACTACAGCACGTTCCTCATAGTCGTTCGTGACACACAGCAACATATGCGCCCAGCAGCGTGCCGGCCAGACTTACGCGTCATGATCGACTACCTCGATGGACGCAACGTCACCGTGACTAGGGCCTTCAAACGAAAGTTAACGGCATTCAGACTTGAAAACTGCGTCCTAGTAAAGGAAGATTTAAGCCATAAAACCTGGACGAATTATCTTCTTGACATCCTCGCAGACCATCGGGATGAAGTTTTGGAAGCGTTCCACGACGACGCGTCTTCCGTAAAGGTCGAAACAGCACGCACTATTGAAAAAATAAAGGTGAAGTACTACTGGCCCCGTCTTACATCCGACGTCACCCTATACGTCAGGAGCTGCCGTGGCTGCCAGCGACGATAAACGCTGCCGACGAGACCCACCGGACTTCTGCAGCCGTCCCCGTCCCATCGAGGCCCTTAACGCAGATGAAAATGGGCCTTCTCGGGCCGTTCCCTACGTGACGATCCGAGAATAAGTGGATTGTCTTCGCGACAGAATACATGACACGCTACGCAGAGACCGCCACTCTTCCGAGGGGGAGTGCACAAGAAGTGGCCAAGTTTTTCATAAACCAAGTTGTGCTGCGACATGGAGCCCCTGAAGTACTAGTCACGGACCGCGGGTCGGGGCTTTACTGCCGAGCTAATGTAGGGAATATTACGCTAGACCCACACGGATCACCGAAGAACGAAACCGTACCATGCCCAACTTAACGAACAAACGGAAATTAAGAAAAGGAAATGGGCGTGCGCCGGGCATAGAATGCTAAGGCAAGAAAACCGTTGTTCTTTAACGGTAATAGAGTTGGTCGCTAGAGAAGGCAAGCGTGGCAGGGTGTTACAGAAAGTTAGCTAGGCAGATGGGATAAAGACGTCTGCGAGGATAAATGGGTCGCCGTCAGCACAAGACCGGGGTACTTGTATATCTATGGGAGAGGAATATTTGCTGCAGTGGTCGCAGAAAGGCATATTATGAATATTTTGTGGTTTATTTTTTGTTTGAGTACTAACCTGTTCGCCGGTGCTACATAATTTGTTTATTCGTATTAAGAAAGTTTTCGTTGCCATTAAAAATAAGAAATGAGAAAGGGAAGTTCGAGCGCCTTGACATGGTATTATATAAAAATTAGAGAATGAATGTACTGCGCGCCCTATTGTGGGCGCGGCAACAGTGTTGGCTTCAAGGACACATGAAACGTCAATCTTACTTTTGTGTCATATCCACCTTGCGCTTTATTGCTTCAGACGACCGTTATCACCATCATGTCGCACCTCATCTGTTTCTCACTGCCATTCCTATCATCATTGTCAGGCTGGTGTTCTGGGTTGCTGCTTAGAGTAAACGCGGTGTTCCGACTGCCCCTGCGAATTCCCGTTTTTGTGACGGCTGTCCTTTATGTCTCCATCAAGTGGTTAAAGTGCTCCTCCATCCTGTTTTCTGTCTTTCTTACTGGCATACCAGGAGCTCTGTTCTAGTAAGCGCTTGCCTCCCTTGATGCAGCCCGAGAGCGGGAATACCCCTTGGATCGTCATGTGCCGCAACTGTTCCATTCACCATCCTCACGTGCCAATGTGATCCAGCCGGTTTTTCTTGCGCTCGAGGTGAGGACGTCGACGGGTGGCTGAATAGTTGTGACAGGGTCAGTGGCTTTACCTTGCAAGATAATGCACTCAGACTCCCAAACGTTGCCATCTCCCTGCAGGAGATAGGCAAGACGTGGTGTTTTCACCACGAACGCACTATCACAAATAGGCAAGGTTTGCGAATGGGCTACGAAAAATTTTTGGCACGCCGTTGACTCGAATTCCCGTACCCAATCACTTGCTTACCTATAGAATTGAACACCCTGATGACACATTCGCCACATACTTGAGGATGTTGTCATCCTCCGCCACCGTGCGGGTGAAGGCATGCCAGAGGATGACAAGGTTCCTCACATATTAAAAACGTATCCTGGTGTTTGCCTTTACACAATTGCTCTAGGAAATTCTACGAGCACAGGTGACGTCAGGAAGACTTGACGACGACTTG
Source organism: Haemaphysalis longicornis (assembly GCA_013339765.2). Classification (NCBI taxonomy): domain Eukaryota; kingdom Metazoa; phylum Arthropoda; class Arachnida; order Ixodida; family Ixodidae; genus Haemaphysalis; species Haemaphysalis longicornis. Next base: position 58,465,891 of record CM023455.1, on the reverse strand, counting down.
ACCAACAGCAATAGTCTATTTGCCTGCGCAAGGAGGGTTGAGCCACTCACCAATATGAGCACTCGGACCTGCGTAGGCTTATCCGCGCGATCATTCGCAAAAGACTGCAGTAACAAGAGTCGCCGTCCTCGTCGCGTGAGCACTGCCGCAGCAAAGCATCCGAGCTCCGAGATATTCTAAGAGAGAAGCTGACATCCATGACGGGGTGTCTGCTCCTGCGTGCTCACTGTACGCAGCTGACAGTGCGCAGACACGGGCACGCAACCCTTCTAACTGCGTGCCACCGCCTGCGCAAAGTTTTTCTCACCCATGGCCCCTCCTCTCGCCACTGTCTACGCACCGTTCGACTCTGCAATTTTAGAAAAACCACCCATAAAAGTTGAGCCACCGTCACTGCAGGCCCATGTGACCACGATTTCCGCAGGACCTGCGTCCCGGGATGTCACCCCTTCATGCGACCGGGGCATCAACAGTTTCTTTGATATGGCCCCATGTGATGCAGTTGTGGGATTACGGGGCACATTTCTCGTTTCTGTCGTCAGCGTCAGCAAGGTGAGTGAAAAGATTACGCCCCATTTCATCGTGACTACAGCCGGTTTCTCTACGGCTATCGGCGTGCCCAACATTTTTTCTCTCCGTGCCGCCCTACGTCACCTTCAGGTCCGCTCAATGCTCGCATGCCTTCGAGTGAATGTCCAGCACGTCGACTCTCCCCTCCGCTGTACCATCGTTTCTTGTCGCCCCTCCATCCTGCCACCGACGTTATTTAAAGGCACCATGAAAACTAACTTGGGCACTTCTTCGACGGAAAACGGCACTAGTGAAAAAATCGACAACACTGTTTTAGAGTAAGTAGAAGGTGTTATATTTGATGCACTTCTTTGGTTTACACAGGAGCCAGTATTTCAGTGATTGATGAAAATTTTTGCGTGGAGCTGCGGAAACTGAAAACCGCATGCAGTCGTCCCTCTTTATGTTGTTGCAATTAAGGTGCAATCGAACCTACCCCATATACCACACTGTGATTTTGAAAATGACAATTTGAACGACATGAAGTGTGCTATTTTGCCGCATGGCGCACATGATCTCATTTTAGTGTGGAACGGCCTCTCTTAGCCATCCTCCATCACCTCATTTTACCACATAGACATTGAACGGACGGAAAACGTCAATTCAAGGGTTACTGACGCGCTGCAGCACCGCTTAGGGGCTAGTGTGAATTGCATTCAAGAACCCGGCTGTGAGGCAGTCATGTTTATTAGTTTCGTTCAGTTTTCTGCCAGTGATGTTCTTATTGATTCCTTCTCTCGCTGTCTACCTAAAGGTATGGTGATCGCTAAGCGGCTTGTGCGCTTTCCACACGGACCTGCTGCTCTGGTCACCAATTGGGCCATTCGTGAGCCCATGATCCCTCGTAATCCCACCACAATTGCTGCTGTTGCTGACTCTAAAGCCCCAGGTATTTACCCCTCTGTGCACTTTTATCTCCTCCCCACATTAATTTCGAGTCCACTTACCCTGCTCTAACCGGTACGATAAGTTCTCACCTCTCCACTGCTGAAAACGAATCAATACTGAAGCTTCTTACCGAACAAATCCTTTTGACTCTAAATGGACCATACTCCTTCAGACATCGGCGGCAACCCATCCGATAAAAAAGAGAACGGTGCCCGAATATTCACTACGGTCCTTGCCGAAAGTTATCAGTGACAACGTGACGGACATGCTTCATCGAAACATTACTCGGCCGTCAACCATCCAGTCGTCGTCTCCGGTGTTTCTCTTGCAGACAAAAGAGGTATGGGTGCAAATTTGCGCTGATTATCGCGCCTTGAGTAAGACTACCGAAAAAATGTCCAGCCCATGCAACAGAGTGATAACGGCCTAGATTCTATACGGGGGGCTGAATATTTTTGAGTCTTTATCTGGCCTGTGATATTGGCAGACCCCTAAACACGAGGCCGATAAAGAGAACGGCGCGGTTGCCATCGCGAACGGGCTTTATAAATTTATTAGGCTGCCATTTGGGTATTGCAACAGCCCTAAAACAGTCAAATGAATGATCGATACAGTTCTTTGGGGTTTAAAATAGGAAACATGGTTTTGTTACCTTGACGCTATCGGTATCTTTTGTACAAATTTTCCTGAGCCTCTAATGCCACGGGACGAAGTTGTTCTACTCATGCCAATGCAGGCATTCCAATTTTTACTATGAAGAGTCAGTTAGGAAGAAAGGGATTTACTGATAAATTAGGTTAAAAACAAGGGGACTGTGGATATTTTGAACTCATTTGGTAGTACACCACCATATACCACAGTACGTACGAACAGAGAACTGCGGATGAAAAAGGATAGGTAAGAACAAATGTAGACAAAGAAATGAGGAGAGAAAGAAAGACATAAGAGGTGAGTAAGGCTGGCTGAGAGGCATTGGGCTACACCAGTTGTATGAGTTTGAACCCCTTGAGGAAGGCCAGGAAAAGTCAAAATGTTTCCCACTGGATGAAGTTCAGGCTCGTGAGGAAAGACAGGTAAATCAGGATTGGCTGGGCGGCCTGAGATGCTCGAGTGCGGCCTGAACCTCTTCTCGCGGGTTATCGGGCTGGAGGCAGGAGCGGAGCAGGGGCTCAAAGGTCCAAGGCTCTGGGCAGTCAGCACATGTGGACGACGTGAGGCGGCCGTGTCAGTTCAAGCAGGCTGCCACCTTCCAGGAATCGAGCAGCATGCGGCACAGTATAATGCAGGCGTACCTGCTGACGCTGCCAGGCAGGAGTTGTGGAGCGGGGCTGCTGATGACTCAGGGGTAGGGGTGCATCCTCTCCACGTCCCGCGCCAGTATGCCCTGTGTGAAGTTAAAGGGCCTCAGGTGGCGGAACGCAGAGACCCCATCCTGGCGAGCTGCACTTCTGGACAGGGCATCAGCCACCTCATTGTCGGTGATCCCGACATGAGATTGTTTCGCCCGAAAATTCACTACACTGGCTTCCACCTTTAACAAGCCCATGCAGTAAGGAACACCCTTTCTTGTGTAGAGAATGGGAACAATCCTTTTAAAAGTTTAAAAAGGCCTAAGTTCCCGTCCATTCTTGCGTTAAATTGAAAAATTCTGGCCGGTTCTTCTCCACACGCATGCAAGTGGGCATGAATTAGGTGTCGTTTTCTTGCAGGTGGCTGACCAGCCCAGAGAAATGGTTGTTTCCTATGGCAACTGCTCTCTCAGTAAATCTCAGGGCCGTCACTTTAGTTTGGTGACTGGCCGCCATTCTCTCTATGATTACAGTCACAAAAAAATCTGTCACGCCACCTTCGACTTCAAGAATAATCGACTAAAAATATGGCTTCACAGTAATTTACAAATCATAAAAGAACCACATTGTTGCAGAGACCCTTGCACAATGTCCGAAGGATTCTCCTGAACTACTCCTTCGACACCATACCTAGCACGTATGGGGTAATGTCCGCTCTTGTCGCGGACATTACGCCTAAAAAATATCTGTTCTGGCGACCGTTCAGCAATCCCATTGTTACAGCCGTAAAATATTTGAGCATACCACCATCTCTAACTATCCCGTGTACAGCCGCCGCCAACACTGTCAACTTCAACAATTACGGCTGTTTGGGGAGGCCTTTACCGTTGCAGTCACCACTTCTAGTCTACAGCGGTGTCCCCGCTCCGCTGCGCACCTCTGTCACAAAGATAATTCAAGCCGTGCAGAATGATGCAGCAGCTGGTCATATAGGCTTCCATAGGACATACGATCCCGTCTGCAGCCGGTGTTTTTGGCCTGGTATTGCAACTTGTGCGCCCCCAACATTGCATGGTGAACCTTGGATCAGCAGCGCCAGTGCTGTACGTCCGCTCCTGTGGGACTACTACAACCATAGCCTTGTCCGTCGGCACCGTTGGAAACTGTGGGAATAGACCTCTAGTGGACTGTACTTTCCAAGGCTGCTGGATATCGCTGGGTGGAAGCGGCCCTTGATTACCGCACAAGATACGCGGAAACAGCTCCCGTTTGTACCAGCTGTGCTACCGAGGTAGCTGACTTCTCCTTGCAGGCGATTCTCTTACGCCATGGCGCCCTCCCCCTGGACTCCCCTTGTGTGATCACAGCAGGACGTACTTTTTCAGCAGTGTTGAAGAATTTTTCCGCGCTTCTAATACTGTGCACAGGACCACATTTACCTACCATACGCAAGCATACAAACTACCATCTCAATGCTTCAACCGTAGACTATAAGACGCGAGCGTTATGTATATTCCGCGCAACCACATACACTCCGCAAAAAGAATCCTAAAGAAATCTGGACTCAGGGAAATCAATTAGAAATTGAAAACGTGGTCAGGAGCAACATTCAGGAAACGATGTGTGCCATTTGCTGTAACAACAAAGGTTAAAAATGGTCAAAAACGTGTTCGGTTAGCTAGACATGAAACCGCGTGCGGGTCTTTGCATTCGCGGCTACATTTGGTGTATGGTAGCGCACACCGGGGCCCGTGTATGACCAGGCTGGTCCGGGTTTATAGGTACAACATGATAGCGGAGGAGTTGTTGTTCCTTTTGGGGAACAAGCAACCACGCAGGGGAGATTGTCAAGCTTGGGGGTTTGGGAGCACGGCATGAACCAGGACAACTTCATTGTAATCAAAGACCGACCTTTCTGGGAGGAGCCCTTCGCGATCTTGGTTGATTTGATCTGCCAGGTAAAAGATCCACCTTCCCTTCGTCTGCTTCCACTTGCCGCCACCACGTCCGAGCATAGCGAAAGAACAAAGCTATGAGCCTTAAAATTGGCGAAGCTTGGGCCTAGAAGTTGATCTTACAGAACACGTAGCAAGGTGTCGGCATGCTTATGGCTGCTAGGCCAGCCTCCCTAACGATCACAAAAACGTTGTCATCCTCATTTCTTTTATGAATGGTTGTACATCCGCAGTTGATTTCGCTGTACGTAAACTATGTTGCTGCCCTTTTGGAAATAAACGCCATTATCTCGAGTGTTCTGAAGCCGTAAAAAGCGTGAGATACGGAAAGGTGCAGCACTTTTGCACAATACTTCACTGTTTTAGCTGATTCATTTAGGATTTGTTTACACCTCTCCAAATTATGATTTAGGAATTGGCCACTTCCTATTAGAATTCCTTGTTTTTGTATAATGCAATGTTCAAAGACAACCAGAATTAAGCACATTTAGGCTATTTATATAGAAGGACGACAACTAGTTGGACAATACTAGTTTGAGGTTTTCTTCTCCTAACGATACTGGCGTGAAAGTATTGACAAACTTCTAACGTCATAGACCAAAAGAGAACATTTCCACGCTCTTTTGGAAATGTTACCAACAAAAACGAATTTTTCTTGCACTCTGCTTGAAAATTCAGTGCGCTGCAAACAACAATACTACTATTTTTCCAGTAACAATAGCCATATATTTCTTTCTGTACAGTGTTAAAACTAAAAATTTAAAACAAATGTACTTACTTCCGTTTACTCTCCACTGTTCTTCCCGAACATAAATCCATTCTGGAACATCAATTACGACAATTCATACAAATGTTACATGAGGGTTTAAACTCCGAAGTTTGGCAAATGTACAACGTATTGTTATGTTCTCTGTGTTACCGTTCCAAATATTTGGTTCATATTTCTGCAGTCGGTTTAAGTGAAATCTTTGGGATAAGTAAATTTATGAATAAGATGTCACGTAAAGATTGCCGAATTACAGTTGTTAAGGTTATTCAATTTTGCCACTTGACTTGAGTGTCAGAACATACCATTATATTAGCAAGATGGATAACAAAATTCATAATTAGTGCTCCGAAAGCGAGTAGATGTATATATTGGCCCATTGCACAAGAGTGCGTATGGTAATGACACCAGTACTATAGGTCCTTTTCAGGGCACACACACATACACACAAGTGCTGAACAAGGGGTAGAAGACATGCGTTGGAGTTTGAATGCATGCGCGCGTCTGGGTATGCGTATTAACGTCTGCGTGTGTTGGTGTGTGCTCCGATCGCATTCTTCCTCAGAACGATAACCCCAAGTATTAGGAGTAGTCGGTAACACCGGGATCTTTCGCTTTCTTTCATACATTGTGGGTGCCCACAATTATCACGACATATATTATTGTTTCATACGCTCATCACCATTGAGTTTTTCTGGTTTGGCGACTGCTCTCCCAATAAAGGCTAAATGCCGCATGCAGGGCCTCCAACCCATGTTTCTAAACACACACACACACACACACACACACACACACACACACACACACACACACACACACACACACACACACGCAC